>CAEGAD010064539.1:0-16564 GCA_903067055.1 Poeciliopsis paucimaculata
TGTGTGTGTGTGTGTTTGTGCGTGGGTGTGTGCGTGTGTGTGTGTGTGTGTGAGTGTGTGTGTGTGTGTGTGCGTGTGTGCGTGTGTGTGTGTGCGTGTGCGTGTGTGTGTGTGCGTGTGTGCGTGTGTGTGTGTGTGTGTGCGTGTGTGTGTGCGTGTGTGTGTGTTCGTGTGTGTGCGTGTGTGTGTGTGTGCGCGTGTGTGGGTGTGTGCGTGTGTGTGCGTGTGTGTGCGTGTGTGTGTGTGGGTGTGCGTGTGTGTGTGCGTGTGTGTGTGTGGGTGTGCGTGTGTGTGTGTGTGCGTGAGTGTGTGTGTGCGTGTGTGTGTGTGCGTGTGTGCGCTGGCCGGTCTGCGCGCCGCTCCATGTTTGTGTCTGTTTTCGTGGCGTTTGGATCGCTGCCTGCTTCGTGGCGGCGGCGCTCGCTGCTCCTCCTCGGGGCCAGAGAGACGCTAATGGAGGAGGAGGTGGGAGGAATCCAAATGAGGAGACGCTGGAAGAGCGATGGATGATGGAGGTGAAGCCGTGAGATGGATGGAGAGGCGGAGCGTGGGCGGAGGAGGTCAGCCACAGGCGGAGGCGGCTGCAGCTCCATCCAGATGTGGCTCCACATCAGATGAATTATTCTGCTGTTAATGTGGAAAACAAACTTGATCCCAGAGTTGAAGCAGGAAACTGAAACTCTTTAAATGTTTCAGTTAACGTTTCGGAGGAAATGGTTGGATTCAAACCTGCAACCTGGTTTTCTGTGTTGCTCCATCTTTCTCCAGTTCTCCCAGTTTTACCATCAGATAATAAACCAGCAGGTTCCAGTTCAGCTGCCTACAGATTTTATGTATTTTGAGCCAAATATTAATACTTCAGGCTGATAATCTGGCTCTTATTTCATCGTTTATCTTCTTTCTCCTGGTTTTCATTATTCACCGCGGCGACGTTCCCAGTTTTCTGCAGTTTTTCTCTCCAGCCAACTTTCCTTTCTGAGTTTGTATCTTTTGGTTTTGCCGCTTTAATCAGCTAATCTGCTCATCTGTTTTGCAGCCAAACTTCTGCGGCGGCGTCTGCAGTAATCTGCATCCTGATGCTTCAGTCAACACGGATTAACTCGCAACATTTGTCTGCAAACTGAAGCCAGAGAGAAATATTGGAGTTATTAAAGTGAGACGTGAAGAACCTGCTGGGCGTTTAGCTGCCTGAGGATGATGATGATGATGATGATGATGATGATGATGATGATGATGGCTGGGAATGGTCCGGTTGTTTGTCCAGAAACATACGGAGGTGCAAACAGGGAGGCGTTGCGGCGGATCGATGGCCTCTGGAGAACGCAGTACAGTGATCACAGCAGCAGCTCCTCGCCGCCCGCTGAGAGGCTCAGTTAAAAATACAAAGAGTGGGTTTTTATCCACACCCCCCACACGTGCACGCTCACATGCACGGCCGGCGCCTGGCGGCAGCAGCGTGTGAGCAGGAGAGATGGAGGGAGGAGCGGAGCTGCAGCGCTTCAGGCGAAGCACCAATCAATACTCTGCAGAAAGCTCTCCCACGCTGAAACGCTGACCTCTGACCTCCATACGCACCGGCAGAAAAACTTTCTCCTTGTTTTCCAGGATTAGACTTTCCAACGTTTCTGTTTAAAAGCCTTTTTATTTCCGTGAAACTCCGGCGAAGGCCACAGTTTGTCTCCAGATTCAGCTACAACAATAACTTATTAATATTTAGCCTGTCAGTTAAACCGAGGCTTTACTTTCACTATCTTATTAATCCATTATGTCACAATTTCAAAATAAATATTTAACTAGCAAACTAACGAGTTAAACATTTTCTTAACTCAGTATTTGTTTAGCTCTGAGAACCAAATATTTGGTCTGGAGTTAAATATTTAGCTAATTAAACGTTTTGTTTGAAAACAACAAAATTCATCTTAAATGAATTAATAACACGACAATTAATAAAATTTTTTGTCTCTAAAAAAATATTTGCTGCTTTATGTGTAAATTTAAACTTAAAAATGCAGTTTGTAACTTTTATAAAAAGTATTTTTTACATATTTGTTGAAATGTTATGAAACAGATAATCTGTGAAAACTTTTAGCTCCCAGTGCTAACGAGAAACAACCAATCAGAGCCAGGAGGCAGACCCTACGCTGTCAATCACTTCTCCATGTGGCGCTGCTCCCCTCCTTGTTCCGTGTTACGCAGACGCTAGCACTGTCATGATGCTAAGGCTAGTTATCGTAGCCACCCATGACAGCAGATAAACACTTAACAGGAACTTGTTTCTCCACCGTCTGCAAATTTAGCAGCAAGTACATGAGGATGATTAAATTCATTTAATTAAACATCAAAAATTAACATATTTTTTTAAAGTTATGTTTATTGAACAACAATAAACCTTTTAAATGATGATTAAAGATCTAAAACATGAAAAAATATTTGAACTTTTAACTTATTACAAGAAAAACAGACAATTTCCATCTGGACCCGGCCCGGTTCTGGTTCTGATTCACAAAGAGAGAAACTGCTTTGCTCTTCATCCTTTTATTTGTCCTTTAATTTCCATGTTGGATGTTTTCATTAAACGGCTGATTAGACGGAGGATTAATAAAGAAAAGCCGCTAATTAGCTTCACAGCTGCATCATGAACTCTGATTATAAACCAAACAGCAGCAGGAGGAACCTGGAGAACCGGCAGAACCTGGAGAACCGGCAGAACCTGGAGAACCAGGAGAACCTGGAGAACCGGCAGACCCTGGAGAACCGACAGAACCTGGAGAACCGGCAGAACCTGGAGAACCAGGAGAACCGGCAGAACCTGGAGAACCGGCAAAACCTGGAGAACCGGCAGAACCTGGAGAACCGGCAGAACCTGGAGAACCAGAAGAACCTGGAGCACCGGCAGAACCTGGAGAACTGGCAGAACCTGGAGATCCGGCAGAACCAGGAGAACCGGCAGAACCTGGAGAACTGGCATAACTAGGAGAAACGGCAGAACCTGGAGAAACAGGAGAACCGGCAGAACCAGGAGAACCAACAGAACCAAGATAACCAACAGAACCAGGAGAACCAACAGAACCAGGAGAACCAGCAGAACCAGGAGAACCAACAAAACCAGGAGAACCAGCAGAACCAGGAGAACCAGGAGAACATGCAGAACCAGGAGCACTGGCTGAGTTAGCATTTTTTGCGTGATTAACATAGTTAGCATCATTAGCATCATTAGCATCGTTAGCATCGTTAGCGTGGTTCCTTTGTAATCTCCCAGATGTTTCTGTATGGAAAGCTGTTTAAACAATAATTTGGGTTTTTCAGCCCATCACAAGAAAAAGTGGGAGTTAATTTTTTAAAGTTTTATATTCAGTTTTATTCACTAACTTGAGAATGTTAGTTTTAAAATATTGAATTAGTGATTTAGCTTAGCAACTAAATATTTATTTTGCAAACTAAATATTTAGTTAGAATCTGGCTCTGTGTATTTAGCTCAACAAATATGAAGTGAGAAAGCTCGCTGAATATTAGTTATATTGATTGAAAATAAATATTCACTTTGTTTAGTAAATATGGATTTTCAAACGAATGTTTTAGCTTGAACATAATTAAAGCAGACATGTTTGAAAACCTTCACCATGTTAAATATTTTTACTGAAAATGAAAATCATTCAGAAACATTTCCATCTTTTTTTCATGTCCAACATAGAGTCCTGCCAGCAGCAGGTGGGGGTGGGGCGCTGAATCACCTCATCCATCTCTTTGATGGACCAACTGTTTCTCATCACAGGAAGGCTCCACACACACGCACACACTCACACGCACACACATACCTCTGAAAGCGTCTAAACGGCCGTGTGCGCTGACCCAGAGAGCCACTTAATCAGCCGTATGGTCCGACCGACCGGTACCATCCCTCCAGGTCGTTAAGCCCGTTAACGAGTCCGGACCGGATCGGACTGGATCAGGACCCAGGATGTGGTGAGATGAGCGAAGAACAGGAACGCCGCGGAGAACATCCAGAACCGAGAGTTTAGGAAGAGAGTCAGAGTTTAAAGTGTTTACAGACACAGAAACACAGAAACACACACACACACACGCACGCAGGCAGAAACACACGCAGGCAGAAACACACACACACACACAAGCAGAAACACACGCAGGCAGAAACACACACACACACACAAGCAGAAACACACGCAGGCAGAAACACACACACACAGGCAGAGACACACACACGCAAGCAGACACACAGAAACACACACACACAGGCAGAGACACACACACACAGGCAGAAACACACACAGGCAGAAACACACACACAGGCAGAGACACAGAAACACACACACACAAGCAGACACACACACACACAGGCAGAAACACACACACAGGCAGAGACACACACACACACACACAAGCAGACACACAGAAACACACACACACAAGCAGACAGACACACACACAGGCAGAAACACACACACACACAGGCAGAAACACACACAGGCAGAAACACACACAGGCAGAGACACACACACAGGCAGAAAGACACACACACACAAGCAGACACACAGAAACACACACACACAAGCAGACACACACACACACAGGCAGAAACACACACACACACAGGCAGAGACACACACACAGGCAGAAACACACACACAGGCAGAAACACACACACACACAGGCAGAAACACACACAGGCAGAAACACACACACACACACACACACACACACGCCCACACACACACACACACACACCGAAACACCTTCAGGGTTGATCTGACTTTGTGGGACATGAAGATGTTAAACCTTTGAAAGGTTTTCTGACTCGTAGCCGTCGGGTTCTGCTGTTTCTCTCCTGGCTTTATTGTGTTTTTCTTCTGTTTTATTCATATTTTATCACTATTCTTTCACTCGTTCTGATTCTTTCAACCTCTTATAGTCACTTTAATGTCGTTCTGCAGACATGAAGACTGAAGCGCCTGTAGCAGCCGAGCTGAAGGCGAAGGCCGGGGGCTGAATGCTGCGGGGAGCAGCTCAGGGTTTGTTTCCCTGCAGCTGGAACACAAGCTGCTGCTGCTGCTCTTAAGGCTTTGAGGCGCGGGAACGCCGCGCTCCGGCCGTAATCATCCGCCTCGGATCAGACGGACAAACATTCAGCCTCTTTAAATCTGAACCGTAACTCTGCAGAAACTGCAGTCGGTCTCATCTCGTTCCCTCGGGGGAATCACAACGTTCTGCAGCCTTACTGTAAAACTGAACAGATTTACAGTAAGAACCATCTGAAAAACAATCACACATCAAGGTTCCACCAAACCTTCAGAAAATAGAATCATGGACAACTCACCGTCAATTGATCAACTATTCTGATGATTAATCGATTAATTGGATAAAAACAATGGTAACATCCTGCAGATTTCTCATTTAATCCCTTTAACCTTTGTTACATTAATGGATACCAATAAATAATTCAATTCATTTTTAAGAGCTGAATCTGAATCATTGATCCTGGAGGAGATTTATTGGATAAATTCATTTCTACACCAGATCAATAAGTGCCAACATGTTACAAAATGTGATTTTCTACACTAAATATGTTATTAATTGTGTGAATTTACAGTAAAATATTCTTTTTTCCAAACACTGAGACCTGAAGGTTCATTCAGTCACGTGAAGCAGAAACATGTTGGGCCAGACGGATGGAGGAGAAAACCTGAGGTGACCTTTGACCCCCTCATGATATTACCCTGCCCACCCCCCCCGCTGCGCTGAAGCGGCGCTGCTCATTCATCGACTCGCGGGAATCAGATGATTCTGGCTGATTTGCTGCTATCTGGGTCACGGTTCTAATGAAATGGGCCGATTCGGAACGAGGCGGCTGGAAATGAAATGTCATTAGAAAGAGACTCGTTCAGATCCGAGCCGCTGATTCAGAGTCAAATGAAGCTGGTGCGTGGCAGCAGGCTGCAGATTATGCTTTTTAATTTCCATAAGCAGACATATTCAGCAGAGAGTAAACAGGAATATGATTAGCTTCACATCGGAGCGGATTTAAAGAGACGGCGTTTGGTTCGCTCAGAATCAGATCCATTTGTCAGGAACCTGAAACAGGATGTGGAAAACCGGAGCTGCTCCTGAACGCAACGTTTAACTGGCGGTAAGCTAACAGTCAGACGTTAACAGCTTCAGTTGGGTTAGCTAGCATCACAAGAGGAAAAATGTTTCATTCTGTCAGAAATGTCAGTTTAAAAATAAATATTTAGCAGCAAAACTTTTAGCTTAAAGTTAAATATTTACTGAGCGATATAAATATTTAGCTAACTGTAAATATTTGGTTTTAATATATAAATATCTATATAAATATTTATTTATATAGAATATAAATATTTAGTGATGCTAAATAGTTAACCTGCTGACAAATTTTTTTTTTCCTCAATTAAATATTTAGCTTCAAATTCAAAGCTTAGTTTGAAATCAGATATTTAGCTGGCTAACTAGTTAGCTCGCTATAACTTCATCTGAATATTTAGCTAGCACGCTAAACATTTAGCTCTGAGCTAGGGGCTGAAACGGCCGCCTCTGTTTCTTCAGATCTGCCGCATTTCTCCCAGAAATCTTGAGGAACATCAGGAAGTGTTCTGGTGGATCTGAGCTGGGTCACATTGTTCTTTTGGGTCAGCAGTGGTTCTGGTCTGGGAGCTGCATCACTTTGTCTCTCTCTTATCCTGACATCCTGACCTCTGACCTTAGCTGAGGCAATGAGGCCTTGGAGTGGTTCTGTTGGGTCTGTCTGCAGATCGTGGTTCTGGAACATTTTTCCACTTTGTTTATTTTGGCGTTTTTAGATCTGGACTCGATGTGCAGCAGAATCAGACCTTTCATCCTACTTCCTGCTGCCAGGCAGGTTCTGTTTCTCGGTTCTGATCGGGTTTTGGTTTGGCTGGTGAAGTTGAACCACAGCAGGATCGGGATGAATTATTGTCTGCAGGAGGAAACCGAAATGTGTCTGCATGTCACTTCGTTAAGAAGTCCAAACAAACAGAATCTTTCGGTGTGAGAGGAGATGATGATCGGATCTTCATCAGGTTGGTTCTCATGTTCTGAGAGAACCGGCGGTCCAAACAGAGACATGATGGCACAAACAGAACCGAGGAGGAAAACCGTCTGGAGATGTTTCAGATCAGATGCTGGGATGTAGCCATGTTTCCTGAAAGCACCAGACGGCTGCCGCCGTGTGTGCGTGTGTGTGTCTCATCCTGCAGGCGTCCGTCTGCTCCTCTCCTGGTTTGATGTGGTTTGTGTCGCCGTGCTGTAATATCCCGGCTCTGATTGGATAACTTGATTCTGATTCTGAAGACATCTCATAGTCAGGCCTGGTTCCAGTCACCCTGATGAGAATCAAACATTGCTAGTGGTCCACTGGAGCCTCAGTCATTATTACATCTTCTTTCTCTATTTTAACTTTGCACTTGCACAAATTTATTACCGTAACATTATGACTGTTGTAATTTGACTTCATTCTCTACGACCTTTGACCTGTAATTCTCAGTTTTGTTTTGTCCGAGTCGCCGTACAGCTCTATATCGTCGTATTGTTTCACCTGTTTTCTCATCATATTATTTTTGTTTTTTACTGAACTTTGTTATGACACAAACCAGCTGCCAGGCCCAGTCAGAACTTTGACTAGACCACCATAGAGCTTTCTAATGTAGATCTGCTGCTGTTTGTCCTACAGAGGCTCGTGATTGTGACCTTTGACCTTTAACTGAGACCTGCAGAGTCTGAACCGAAGCTCTGGGGTTTCTGGTCATTTCTCTGAGCTTCAGGCCCTGACCTCTGACCTTTGGCTGAATCTGCTGGGATGTCCAGTCCTGGGAAGGGTAGACATGACCTTTGACCCCGCCCAGGTTGTGGCTGACTTAACTCACCGACCTCCTGCTGAGAAGAAATAGAAACTCTGAGTTGATTGGCTGTGTGTGTGTGTTTAGTTGTGTGTGTGTGTGTGTGTGTGTGTGTGTGTGTGTGTGTGTGTGTGTGTGTGTGTGTGTTCGTCCCGCTCACCAGAACCCGGTCTCTCCCTGCCAGCTCTCAGTCGTCTCTCAGCAGAGCAGATCTTTCTCTGGGTTTCGGTGTCGGTTGGACGGGTTCTGTAGAGCCGGGCTTCTCGCGGCGCCAGGTGGGCTGTGGCTCGGTTCTGATTGACGTGACCCCGCCTGGCGGCTGGGTGGCGGTCCAAATGCGAGTCCTGCTGAAAGCGGGAGATAAGTCGGCCGCCAACACGGCCGGCGGAAAATGCTCGAGGCGTTTATGATGTCTGCATAATCGGGCCTTGATTTGGGTCCATTCATGCTGGTTCCTGTGTAATGACTCACATTAGAAACTCAATTACAAGCTTCTGACTGGATCCGCGAGGCGGGGCTGGGATCTCCAGAACCGGGCCGGACTGAACCCAGCAGGGTGAAAACAGAACCGGCTTCATTATTCTACCATCAACACAAATCTGCATGGTGGCAGGAGCAGGAAGCGGCCGCTTCATTTCCTGGGATTCATCACGGTTCGGCTCAAAGACGCGTCCACCTTTCAGCCCAGATCCAGCAAACGAAACGCTTCCCTCAAAGTTATGATTCATGATCATGTTTACCCGCTTCGCTCTCGCTACGGTGGCCCGCAGGTTCAAACAGCTCAGCTCTGCAGAGACATGAATGATGCAAAACTCACCACAAAAATGAAAAGAGAAACGCAGCAACCAGAAGAAACAGCATCAAGTTTAAAACAGAAGTCCTCCAGGCCACTAGGGGCCGTCAGGAGGACGTTAAGGTTTATCCTTGGATCCAGTTTTAGACTTTCTGTTTTTGTAATTTGTTTTTCTGTAGTTTTTCTGTTAGTGTGTTTAGGAGTTTGTATCGTTCAGATATTTTCTGCTTCTTACTTTGATTCTGCGTTTAAATGTCTGAAACGTTGGCAGCAGCTGGAGGAAACGGGAACATCTGGAGAGATTTAGTTCAGATCATTCATCTGGACATTTTATCAGGATTTCCCTCATTTCTTTTATTAACTCGTTTATTAATTATATTTGATGCTTTTGAACCAAGAACAAGTTCTAGATCCACCAAACAAACAGCTTTAATTTAGCCAGATTGAGGGATATTAACAGTCATGTGTGTGTGTGTATGTGTGTGTGCGTTTGTTTCTAATACCTTGTGGGGACCATTTTCCTGCCACTACGTTGTGGGGACCCACTGCTCCTTGTGGGGACTGAAGCCTGGTCCCCACAAGGGGAAATGCTGTTTTTGGGTCAGGGGTCAGATTTAGGACTAAGGTGTGAATTGAGTTTTGGTTAGGGTTGGGGTTAGGTATGTAATGGGTAGGGTTAGGATAAGGAAAAGGTAAGGTTTAGGCTGTAGAAATGAATGGAAGTCAATGGAAAGTCCCTGCAAAGATAGCCGCACAAACTAATAAACATGTTTTGATGAAATGAGAGGATGAAACAAAAAAAAAAACAAGGTTTGGATGTTCGTTTCCTCTTATCCGTTTGGATCCGACCGGTTCTGTTTGGGATCTCAAGTTAATGCAAGTTCAGTTATAAAGAAACTCGACCAGTTATTTTATTTTGGAGCCACGTTCAGTTTTTACAATGTAGATTATTTTTGACTTAAATGTTTTTCTGTAAAAGTTTGAGATGCAGAAACGTGTTTCTGACGGAGTGTGTGTTTCTGACGGAGTGTGTGTTTCTGATGGAGTGTGTTTCTGACGGAGTGTGTGTTTCTGACGGAGTGTGTTTCTGATGGAGTGTGTTTGTGACGGAGTGTGTTTGTGACGGAGTGTGTGTTTCTGACGGAGTGTGTGTTTCTGACGGAGTGTGTTTCTGATGGAGTGTGTGTTTCTGACAGAGTGTGTGTTTCTGATGGAGTGTGTTTCTGATGGAGTGTGTTTCTGACGGAGTGTGTGTTTCTGACGGAGTGTGTGTTTCTGATGGAGTGTGTGTTTCTGACGGAGTGTGTGTTTCTGACGGAGTGTGTGTCTCTGATGGAGTGTGTGTTTCTGACGGAGTGTGTGTTTCTGATGGAGTGTGTGTCTCTGACGGAGTGTGTTTCTGACGCAGTGTGTGTTTCTGATGGAGTGTGTGTTTCTGACGGAGTGTGTTTCTGACGCAGTGTGTGTTTCTGATGGAGTGTGTGTTTCTGACGGAGTGTGTTTCTGACGGAGTGTGTGTTTCTGACGCAGTGTGT
Source organism: Poeciliopsis paucimaculata (assembly GCA_903067055.1). Taxonomy (NCBI): domain Eukaryota; kingdom Metazoa; phylum Chordata; class Actinopteri; order Cyprinodontiformes; family Poeciliidae; genus Poeciliopsis; species Poeciliopsis paucimaculata. The sequence goes on from CAEGAD010064539.1 coordinate 10,215, forward strand.
GTCTCTGACGGAGTGTGTTTCTGATGGAGTGTGTGTCTCTGACGGAGTGTGTGTTTCTGACCGAGTGTGTGTTTCTGATGGAATGTGTGTTTCTGACGGAGTGTGTGTTTCTGATGGAGTGTGTTTCTGACGGAGTGTGTGTCTCTGACGGAGTGTGTGTTTCTGACGGAGTGTGTGTTTCTGACGGAGTGTGTTTCTGACGGAGTGTGTCTCTCTGACGGAGTGTGTGTTTCTGACGGAGTGTGTTTCTGACGGAGTGTGTTTCTGACGGAGTGTGTTTCTGATGGAGTGTGTGTTTCTGACGGAGTGTGTGTTTCTGATGGAGTGTGTTTGTGACGGAGTGTGTGTTTCTGACGGAGTGTGTGTTTCTGATGGAGTGTGTGTTTCTGATGGAGTGTGTTTCTGACGGAGTGTGTGTTTCTGACGGAGTGTGTTTCTGATGGCGTGTGTTTGTGACGGAGTGTGTTTCTGACGTAGTGTATTTCTGACGGAGTGTGTTTCTGACGGAGTGTGTGTCTGACGGAGTGTGTGTTTCTGACGGAGTGTATTTCTGACGGAGTGTATTTCTGACGGAGTGTGTTTCTGACGGAGTGTGTGTTTCTGATGGAGTGTGTTTGTGACGGAGTGTGTGTTTCTGACAGAGTGTGTGTTTCTGACAGAGTGTGTTTCTGATGGAGTGTGTGTTTCTGATGGAGTGTGTTTCTGACGGAGTGTGTTTCTGATGGAGTGTGTGTTTCTGACGGAGTGTGTTTCTGAGGGAGTGTGTGTTTCTGATGGAGTGTGTGTTTCTGATGGAGTGTGTGTTTCTGACGGAGTGTGTTTCTGATGGAGTGTGTGTTTCTGATGGAGTGTGTGTTTCTGACGGAGTGTGTTTCTGTGTGTTTCTGATGGAGTGTGTGTTTCTGACGGAGTGTGTTTCTGATGGAGTGTGTGTTTCTGATGGAGTGTGTGTTTCTGACGGAGTGTGTGTTTCTGATGGAGTGTGTGTTTCTGACGGAGTGTGTTTCTGAGGGAGTGTGTGTTTCTGACGGAGTGTGTTTCTGATGGAGTGTGTGTTTCTGACGGAGTGTGTTTCTGAGGGAGTGTGTGTTTCTGATGGAGTGTGTGTTTCTGATGGAGTGTGTGTTTCTGACGGAGTGTGTTTCTGATGGAGTGTGTGTTTCTGATGGAGTGTGTTTCTGTCCAGCGTGTCCACCTGGATCCTACAAGATGTCGTCACGGCAACAGGAGTGTTTTCCGTGTCCGGCCAACAGCGTGGCGGACGAGGAAGGATCTGTGGTGTGTGTGTGTGAGGAAGATCACTTCAGGACTCCTCTGGACAGCCCCTCCACCCCCTGCACAAGTAATACATCACTCACTCACACACACACACACACACACCCACACAGGCACTCATTTCTATCCATCTTGTTTCTGCTTTTAACCTGTTAAAAGCAGAAACAAGATGATAAAGATCAATTTATGGATCACCCATCCTTTGCCCTGCGTCCCCTACTCTCCTCCTCCCCCTCTTCCTCTCATGTTTAATGTGAATAAATCTTTGGTTTTTCCCGGGAAGCATTCAGGATCGGTGGGACAGAAAGGAAAAAGTTCTCACCGTTTCATTGCAAAGTTGTAACTCATGGATGATCTGGACTGAAACAGAATCAAGTTTTCATCACCATGACGACGGTATGGGAACACAGCAGGGACAAACTCGCCACCGAAGTTCCCTGGAAACCAGAAAGAAATTCTGGTTCAGCAGCAGCAAAGTGATAATCAATGAAATCAGACCAACACAGAAATACAGGATAAAATATAAAAAATAAAATATTGAACAGAAACCTTTTACCGTACAACTGGGGAAAATCGCAGTGCATCTGTGTATTAAAACAGAACAAAGTATTTCCAATAAGTGATAATAAAATCTGCTGATAGCTGTTCAATACCAGCAGGGTGTGAATACTTATTGATTCTGCTTCGATCAGGAAGGATCTGTGGTAACACTGCTTTGTGCACTCAGGATGCAACCGTCTGTCTCCTTCAAAATGCATAAACTGAAGTTATGAAAATGAATTTACTAAATGGAAACACGAACACGTTTCTGATCAATTTTCTGCTTTTAGTTTGGAAACGGAAATAAGTTTATTTCACAAAACTGCAATAAAACCACGAGTCACATGACCAGCAGCCAAAAAGTGCTGAAGAAAACTAAACAATTTTTGGTTTTTTGCATAACTGAGGAAATATTTGACATTTTTTTAATGGGATTTTTCAAAATGAGAATAAAAATCCCAGACTTTCCTCCTAGGCTAACATGCTAACATGGTAACTCCACCTGCAAGGCACTGGGATTCAAACCCACAACCTTCCTGCTGCCAAGCCGCCAAATCAGATCCTCTTGACCTTTGACCCTCGGGCCATCACTGAGAATGTGTCCCTTTCTGTGTCACCGGTCCGTTTTGGGCCCTCTGCTGGTTCTGGGAGCCGTTCTGACCCGATGCGGCGGGTGGGGGGTCAGTGGGTCTGAGCGCTTTAATTACAGCATCGATCTCCCGATCCGGCCTGATGGATTCACAGCCGTCTAACGAGCGCATTAATTAAAGTATCGATCCGTCGGTTCTGACCGGGCTCAGACTGGGCTAATCCTGCTTCTGAGGGCGGAGGGCAGGTCCGAAACGTCTCTGCAGCAGAACCGCAGAGCCAAAGCACATCAGAACCAGAACAAAAAAACAAAATCTGAAGCAGATTATTCAACAAGCCGGAGTTTTTTATGGAGAGAAAATCATGACGTAAAATCATGGAGGTCTGTAAACATCAGGTTAGTGCTGCAACGATTAATCAGATTAATCAGATTCATTGATTAATCAGATTAATCCATTAACTAATGGATTAATCAGATTAATCGATGACTGAAATGATGGTCGATTTCGTGATCGCTAACGGGCATATTCAACTGGAAAAACAATACTCAGAACTAATGAAATCAAAATTGTTCAAAGATAAAAGAAAAAATAAAAGCTTTGATACTCCAGTTGCAGTTTTCGTTTCTCCTGGTTCAAATTCATTTAAAAATCTTCTTTTAATCACATTTTTCCATCCAGTTATTAATCACAGTTGATGTTCAACTCAACTTTTCACATGTCGATTCTTTGCATTTTACATTTTTTCCATATTTGGTGATTTAAGGCAGATTTTGACAGAATGTGACCCAGAAGTTCTGGACAGATTGTAAATTTGTTAAATCTATGAAAAATCCTGAGAAAAATCTCCAGAATTTTAATTATTTAATTATAATTTTGATGCAAAAATTAAAATGGGATTTATTCACATCCTTCGTAAATTTCACTGCTGCAGGAAAAAATGTAACACAGCAGAAAAACTCAGGAGATAAAAGTTTGGAAATGTTTCTGCTGAGTTAGACACACTGGACCAGAACCAGAACCAGAACCGGGGAGCAGGATGAGGACAGATGGGCACCAGATGAACAGAGACATGAAGACGACTGGACACGTTTTCACTTCAGGAAGTCAAACAGGATGTCGTCTCCCTAAACTGTTCTGTTTGTCTGACGCCTGAAGAGAAGGAGGTGTCCCGGTCCGGTCCGGTCCGGTCCGGTTCTGGGTCTGCAGCAGCTTTATGACGATCCATCCAAGCATTCATTAAACCAGTCGTGACTCGCTGCCACCAGAGAGACACTCCATATATGGGCGTGAGCGTACTGAGCATGCTCAGTGTGACTGGTGGGGGGGTCAGATTCTCCAGCCATGAAGTGAAACTGGACCAGAGAATCGATACTCATTTAACCTGAGAGGAAAAAAACAGAAATTTAAATTAGGTTCAATAAAAACATCAGATTCTGTAAAGAATTAAGTTAAAAAATGGAGGCAAAAATCAATTAATCAGATTAAATCATTGTGAATTAGTTTAGTAATTATTAACTGGAGACAGAAAGAACAACAATTTCGAGCCGTAATGAATCCGAAATGAACAAAAATAGAAACATTTTTTAGTTAAGATAGAAAAAATTGTCTGTAATTTTTATGTTGCGATTCTATAAAACACTTTGCTAAAGAGGAACTTTATTAATCAGTAAGCAATAAGTTTAAGTGTTTAGAGGAGTAACCTGCAAAATATGATTAATCATCAAAACAATCGATTAATCAGTGGAATAATCAATGACTAAAATACTCTAATTATATTCTAATTATCTAAAACTGGAAGAAAAACTAATGTGAAAATAAAATGAAATAAAATAAATGTCTGATCATTGGGTCGTTTAGAAATAAGGTGAATAAAAGACAAAATGATAAAATTCTGATAAAACTGGAAATAGAAACCAGTCGAAACACGAGTGAAGATCTTTGAAAGTTTCATCAGTTTATGTTTTAATTCTCATCAGTTCTAGTCAGATGTGAAGTTTGAAGGGTCAGGATGTCATGAGACAAGGAAAACCGTTTATCCTGCTAACCGTAGCAGAGAGCAAGGAGAGAAGGAGCATACACTAGGGTGATTGACAGCACTGAGACTGTTTGGCTCCATGTTGTTTCATCCAGTTCATGTTTTCATGCTGGTCTCCCTGACCCCGTGTGACCCCACAGGGCCGCCCTCTCCGCCCAGGAGCCTGCGCTTCTCCCTGCGGGGGTCCTCCCTGGTCCTGGACTGGGCCCCGCCCTCGGACTCCGGGGGCCGCGTGGACCTGACCTACAGCGTGGGCTGCCGGCGCTGCGGCCCGGCGCGCTGCGAGCCGTGCGGGCCCGGCGTGGGCTTCGTGCCGCAGCAGGTGGGGCTGACGGAGCGAACGGTGACGGTGGTCAACCTGCTGCCCAACACCAACTACACCTTCAGCGTGGAGGCGCTGAACGGCGTGTCGGACCTGCTGCCCAGCAAGAGCTTCTACACACAGGTCAACGTGTCCACCAGCCTGCCGCGTGAGTCCCGCTCCGACCAGAACCAGAACCAGAACCGGATCAGAACCTGATCAGAACCAGAACCTGGACCGGATCAGAACCAGAACCTGAGCCAGATCAGAACCAGAACCAAATCAGAACCAGAACCAGATCAGAACCTGATCAGAACCAGAACCTGGACCGGATCAGAACCAGAACCTGAGCCAGATCAGAACCAGAACCGGATCAGAACCAGAACCTGAGCCAGATCAGAACCAGAACCGGATCAGAACCAGAACCAGATCAGAACCTGATCAGAACCAGAACCTGGACCGGATCAGAACCAGAACCTGAGCCAGATCAGAACCTGAACCGGATCAGAACCAGAACCGGATCAGAACCTGATCAGAACCAGAACCAGATCAGAACCTGATCAGAACCTGAGCCAGATCAGAACCTGAGCCAGATCAGAACCTGATCAGAATCAGAACCTGAACTGGATCAGAACCTGATCAGAACCAGAACCTGATCAGAACCAGAGCCGGATCAGAACCAGAACCTGAGCCAGAACCAGATCAGAATCAGAACCAGATCAGAACTGAAACCAAATCAGAACCTGAGCCAGATCAGAACCAGAACCTGAACCGGATCAGAACCAGAACCTGAGCCAGATCAGAACCTGAACCAGAACCGGATCAGAACCAGACATTCAGGTGGAGGAAAGCTGAATGCTGATTGGATCTGGTTCAGGACTGAAACGATTATTCTGTTTAACTGCGATTAATCGATAATTGAAGTAATAATCGATTAATTGTTAACTATAATAAAGGCCGTTTGCCTACAGAAGAAAACAGTCGGAGCATTAATGATGCCAAAACTGTATAAAGAGGTAAAAAACCTTCTTAGCAAATCAGTGTTACCCAGAATGCCCTAGTGGCAGTTTCAGCTAATTAATCACCAGATCAGATCTCAGATCTTCACATGCTGATGTTCTCCAGCTGCAGATAATCAATCGATCAATAAAGGAATTATTGACTTTTAGGCAATTTTTAAAAAAATTATTTATGTGTTTACCGACTGGTTCTGGTCCGACTGGTTCTGGTTCTTCAGGCTGTAAAATGTTGATTCTGTTATTTGTACTTTTATGTGTTTTAAAAGTATTTCATGAAGAATCTGCAGAATGTGAATTTATGAATGATCAGAATAATAAATTAAATGATGAACCAGAACCAGCAGTTCTGGTTCTGGTTCTGTTGGAGACTCAGTGACCTTTATAAATACTGCAGGGGATTTGGTGCTGTCACCTTCCTCACTCCTCATCATCGTGGCTTTATTACTTCCCCTCTTCCTCTCTCTCTTTGCTCGCCCCTCATTTCCTCTCCTCTCCTCTCCTCTCCTCTCCTCTCCTCTCCGCTCCTCGCCACTCCAAAACGAACCAAAGCAAAACACAACACAACAAACAACAAAACAACAAAAAAAAAG
>CAEGAD010064553.1:0-76280 GCA_903067055.1 Poeciliopsis paucimaculata
TTAGCTAATTTTTACTTATCCCTTTCCCTATCACGTCACGGAATTTAAGCGCCTGTTTTCGCCGGACTCCGTCGTCCGTTTCACCACGGGTATTAGTCGGGCCCCGCTGCCCACAACAGGACAAGGTCTCAAACCTTGCAGCACCAGGCTCCGTACACCTTTACACGAAATTTGCACACACAAAAAAACTGATTTTCTGTTAAACTTTTTATAACCCAATAGCTTGCATACCGTGGCAGAAATGTGGACCATCTTATTCTTCAATTCTTGCAGGTTTTAGGGCCTGCACAAGAATAAGAGAGAAATATGGATTTCAGAACACTGACACCTTTACTTAAACTGTCTCTGGTTAAATCTCCAATTCCCCAACAAGATACAGTATCCTGACAAGGAAACATAGGGTTTTAGATTGCACAGGCTCATTTATGTATTATTAATGGAAAAAGTGTTGCAGCTTTTGCATAGCGTTATGCTGACCTTGATCCCGCCTTTGACACCAAATCGTTGTGACCGATTCAGTCAAGGGTCAAAAGACATATTTTGGTGTCAGATTCTTTACGACCTGGAAGTGGAGCGATGGCGTCTCAATGGATTGGATTCGTTAGTCCAACACATCTCACCTCAAATGGATTAAGATCTGAGAAATTGGGAGTCCAAGACATGACCTTAAATCATCCCTGAATCCTCTGTCCTATTGCACATTCTCCTACTGAAACAGTGAATAGTGTTTCCTTAAAATGGTAGTGAGTGTTTGGATGGTTGAAATATTTCAAAACCGGAAATATCCAGGCATAATGTTGTCATGTTCCGTGTTTTTCTGTGTGTTTATTTGAGTTTCTTGTCTTGGCTTCTGCTGTTCCGTGCTGCCTGGCTGTGGACCGACTGTGTTTTTGTATTTTTGGCTTCTCTCCATATCCTGGGTCTCAAGCCTCTGCCTCACCGCCATCCACCACCCCACCTCTTGACAAATATTACGTGACACGCTACTGGCTAGCATTTACAAAGAGGTGAATTCTAGAGCGACATTCATTTTCTTTTCTGCTGATTGACTGAAACTTGAAGAACAGAGAAAAGGAAGACTCCTGCATTGGGGCCAACACGTTTTCCACTGTGGGTATTGAAATGTAATTTAGGTGTTTGAACTATTACAATGAGCTGTTGTAAATGCATTTAGAGGAGGTTCAATGTATTGGACTCTGATCTTATTGTTCAGCACACTGGGGAAATATGCCATGAAACCATCATCTTCTTTAAAACTAAACAATGTGTTTTGCTTTTTAAATCCAGCAGTAAGGTTAAAGCAACTCAACTTGCAGCAGTCTCTGTCTTCAACCTAAATACTGTTCCTAATCAAGTGCGGAAAAGCTGTGGTTTTACAAAATCCATGGGTTTTGACTTTCAGAGCCTCTTTTTGCTCTTATTTATTTATTTTTTCCCAAAATTGCTCTTCATGTAATTATTACAAGTCAGAACCTAACCTACAGTTTCGTGAGTCTTAGGCCAATAATTATTAGGCCAATAATTAGCCTAAGATAAGGCTAATTATCAGTTTTTTTTTGTTGTTGTTGTTTTGTTTTTTGCCACAAGTTTGGCCTGCATCTGTTAACAAAGAGTCCTGATCATCTGTTCTTTAGCTCTGGGGGTGAATAACACTCAGCATCGTACCTGCCAACCTCATGGTTTCCTTCTTCAGCAGCAATTAAAAGTTCAATACATTGAACCTCCTCTAAATGCATTCACAACTGCTCATTATAATAGTTCCCAACAGCTAACACAAAAACAAGTGCTCTAAAATAAAAAAGAAAAAATGAAAGCGTTGTACCAGGCTGAGCACAACACTCAGCCTGGAACTTAGACTACCTACGATTGTCTAAGTTCCTCTTTTGTGTGTCACGTTTCAATAATGACACAAAAAGTGTGCTTTAGAAGTCTCGGTTTGCAATGTGGAAATTCAGTTCACGTCTCCAAACATTAGTTCAGATTGTACCTAATTTCTGTCAAATAAACATTGAAATTTAATCCAATTTATTCATGTAGCTCCAGTTCACAGCAAACGTCGTTTCAATTGAGTTTCATACTTTCCAGTGGATCCCAGTTATCAAGCAGAGCAGTGTGCTCAACCCAGTAGTTCAGCAAAGGAATGGCACTTCACATGAGATTGCCCCATCATTACACTTCAGGCCTATTTTTTCACTCTGGGTTCAACAGAAGGGTTTTCCATTTCTTACTAAGGATATTCTGGTAAAGTAGCAAAAGAAAGCGTCGCCCCCTGAAACCGAGGCACCCTGTGCAAAGAGTCATTTTGCCCGTATCCAATGCTGCTTTTATATGTAATGATTTAGTTGCTTTTATTCAGACTGGATGGTATTTTCAGTCTATTAAACTTGTAAAAAAAATAACCATTATGAGTTTATTGAGGTCATAAAATGCAGAGCTGAGGGACGCAGGAGGCCAGTAAAATGATCATTTAATGTACAGCTCCAGTAAACTAGCATCAGAACAACAGCTGAATCAGACAATGTGTAACTGAAACTGAGGAGCATTTCTACTGGAGACTTGATTAGTGGATGCAGAACAGGTGAGAAAATGGAGAACAGCCGCACAAGGCAGGAAATGGAAGCACTGAGGTAAAGGTAACACTGGAGAGCACGAACACAGAAATAAATAAATAAAACCAGATGAAGCAATCAAAATAAGCCATCTAAAGTCAAAGTCCATCAGATTGTGACATTAGCAGTGAGATACTTTATAAAAATATAGAAATATCTCCAATACAGGAATTACAATTATTAACGGCTTTGAAAATAGTGTTAACTATAAAGTTGGTGCAGTTTTTTTTTTTTTTTTCTTTTCACTTTCAAAAATACTTTTACTTGTGCTTCTGTACAGCAATAGCACAAAGGAGAAAATCTACTCCAGAGCTCTACATTTGCACATTCAATAAGCTGGCTCCATGTAGAACGCTGGTTAATCTGGCTAAAAGGTTCATGGTGTTCCTCGCCAGAGCCGGAGAGCACAGCGACGATCTGCCTTTCACACACTGTTCTGCACTTACTGGAACCCGGGGTTCTTCTCCCAGTAGATACGAACACGGTGAATGAAGTCTTGAAGCACCGACCCCTAACTCCCCCCTCCAGCCCCGCATCGCCCTCCCGCTCCAGAGGTTTGACAGAAACTTGCACCTTTTCAGGAGCATAGATTTCCATATGCAGGACTTCTTTCATTGTGGTTTAGTCTCCATGTGAAAATTAATTCAAGCTTCCAGGGAACTTTGTACAGGGCATCCTTAAAAAGCTTTAAATTTATGTATCTAAAATTAAGGCTTTAAAATGTCTTAAATTTACTTATTTTAAAAAAATGACTTGACCTTAAATACATTAATCATGGGTCTTAAATTTTAGCATGACCTATTTAATCACGTATATATAGTTTTTTTATTTTTATTTTTCAAAGAGTGGCTGCTAATATCTTTTCTAGAAAGCTGATCTTATTATTTAGTGCTCTGGAGAAATATGCCATGAAAGCACCATCTTTTTAAAACTAACCCATGTGTTTTGGTTTTTGAATCTAAGATGAAGCGTAAAACAACAATAAAAAAAAATAAAAATAAAAATAAAAAAAAAATCCAAAAGCTTCAACACTCAACTTGCAGTCTCCATCTTGAACGCAAATCAATCAACTGAGAAAACGCTGCCGTTTTACACAAGGGCGTTGGACATTTTGACTCACTTTTGTTGCAAGCCCATGTGAGGCTCGGCGAAACCTGTACAAAACAAAACAAAAAGGTTTAAGCTAAGTTGAGACCCATCTGCAGTGTGAGAAACACTCATCAGCTGCCAAGATCCACAAGATTCCCCAAACATCCTTTGTGTTCCTAATGTTTTCCGTCGTACATTTTCATTCAAGGCGACATTAAAAAGTCTTAAATTTAACTTGCAGCCCTGATGTAGTTAAATAAATAAATAAAAAACACGAGGCTTGTAGATAGCATGAGCATCGTCTTGTTTTTTGTGTTTGACTTTCTTGTTAAGCAGGAAAACAGGATATTTTGATAAGACTGAGGGGAAACAGCTTCTCTGTTGCCTTGCAGTCTGACCACAACACAACACGACTCCACATATTAAAAGATTATGCAGATCAGAGGTTCCATATACTGTGACAACTAAGTGAGACGTGAACCTCAGCCTAAATCTCATATTAGCCTTCTCCCTTTGTCTCCGTCCTGAGGGAGAACTTGTTTGTGAGCGCCATTCAGGGTTCAGCAGGTCTGTTTTGGACTCATCCGAGCGCCATCCGCTTCCTGCTTCCGTCTCTGCTCTCTCCTGCTGAAAATGCTGCAATTTCGGTAAACAGCCAGGGCGACGAATTGAAATCCCAATTTCCCACAAAGAGAAATAGGAGGATATTGTTTTAATACGGGCAGGGAGGGAACAATTGGAGCAGGCTGGTGGAGAAAGATAATTGGGACTTTTTTTTGTTTTGTTTTGCAGAGCTGCTCCGTGGGAAACCGAAAACATTTGTGGTGCTAAAATGACACGGAAATATTTTACAGCATAATTTCCATTCTCACTGTGAATCAGAATTAAAGTCTGAGATTTAATGCTTCAGAAAAAAAGAGAAAAAAACATCTTAAAAACAATCCTTACAACGGAAAACTGACTTTTATAAAACATCATCACTTGAATAACTTTCCTGCTAATTTGCTTTTGGTATGAAAATACTGGAATGTGCTAAGCTAACTGAAACACATGATACTTACATAAACACTTTAGTTTATCTTCATCACCCATGTAAAATGTTTTCCCCTCATCTCAAACATACCTCCAGTGTGTTTCTTCTTGATTTTTTCATGCATATTTGAGAAATTCTTTAATCTCCATGGCAACCACTCACCCGTACAAAACGCCTGCCTGGAGCTAGCTCCGCCCTCGAGCCGCAGCTCCACCTCACACACCAGCCCTTCCCCTGGTTCCCCCACTCAGATCCTTCAGACTAGCCAGCAGTAATTAGCAAGCAGATGCTCACTTACATCATGTGTTCTCATTATAGGCACTACTGCTGAGTTCAACACTGGTAAAAACCTTGCTAAAGGGTTAATATTGGAGCCATGTTGTGATGACTTCCTGAAAGCAGAGTGTCAGAAAGAGCAAGGGTTTCTTAAAGAGACAGAGGCCCAATTTCAAGACGTTAAAATACAAAGTCAAATTTCTTTTGGTCCATACTTGATATGGACCAAAAAAAAATTATACATATATTTTTTATAACAAATGAATGTAACTTGATCACTTGATTGTGCTATAAAATGGCCCTATGTGCCTAAAATACCTAATTCTGACCTTTTAAAATAGAAATTCATAATTTTGGTTCATATGAAATGTTACTAGTCCATTTGTACTTATAAACTTCAAAATAAAATAATTTGTTCAATATTACAAATCAAATTATTTATGTAAAATGTACTGAAAGTCAGCCTGATCAAATATCCTCTCAATTGCTCATCTGCAAAAGTAAATCAGACTTTACGTTTTTGAAACATATTTGGACTTCCAAGAAACGTCCAATACGTCTACCTCAGAGGAAGGAGAGCTATGCCAGGCTGACATTGTCCACCTACCTGGAACTCCAGAAAGCCCAGGAAGCCTGGATGTGTTCAGGTTTACCGTCGTTCTCCGCTTCATCAGCTGCTCTTCCATCAGGACGACCGATGGAGGAGCAACGCAACACCAAGCAGCTGGCAGAGCCCGAGAGAACCGAGAACCCAGGAAGTCCCACTGTTCTGCTTTTAAATGTCTTCACTAGAAGATTACAAGTAAAGAAAAATGATTTCAAGTTTATTTTCTAATTAAAATATGAACCATCTGTGACTCAAACTGTCCAATAGAGGAGCTGGAGTCAGTTTGTGAGTTTGGCTTGTAACTCATCGGTGTCAAACTGACTGAAACGCAAAGTAAAAAAAAAAAAAAAAACACCGCCTGGACTTTTTTTTCCCCTAGTTCTGGACTGAAGTAAATGAACAGCAGGTGTGATTGCATCCCAGCAGGCGAGCGCCGTTTGTGGTGCATCCTGCTCTGTGCCGTTCACATGGCAACGAGACCCTCCAACCCGGAGAGGTCGGCCGCGCGGGAATTCCTGAAGCTGGGCTGTCAGATCTGGCAGCCACTCAGGCGTGGTGTATGGAGTAGCAGGGGTAAAGAGCAACACACACACACACACCCACACACACACACACACACACACACACATAACGTGTTCTCTCAAATTCCCAAAATCCATCAGCGTTGCTCCCCTTCCAGCTCCAGCGTTACACACATTCTGTGCGTCCCTCTCTTCCTCCATGGCAACGGCCTCGGCGTTTCACCCGGGTTAAACTGACACTCTCCGGGGCCGCATGACTGGCCGGGACCCAAACTGGCAGGAGGGAGCCCACGGTTTCAAGGGATGCAATTAATCTCTATCAAAATTCCCCTTTTAGGTGTGATTAGCAGAGAGCTGGACGAGGACGAGAGGCGCGCCGAACACTGAGACGGGGGGATAATTTGTCTCGCTAACGAGGATGTAATATTGATCAGGATGAGCAGAGAGATCACACGGCTCTTCAGGACCATTTTCTCCCATCGTATTGATTCCAAGCATTCAAGCAAGTCAAAGCATGAAAAATTGATCATCTGCTTCACGAGGGGTTTTTAGTTGTTGATGATCTCAGATTTTGAGAATGAAGTCAAATTCTTAAAGTTGGGTCGACCCAAAGACCTTTTCACTGGTTTGTTTACATCCAGTTGAAGTCTTTCCTTGAGTAGTTTGCTGTGTTGTTTGTTAGTCTAATGTTTATGCTGCCCATTAATTGAACGTCTCTCCTCCACAGCTACATGAAGAATTGTCCCCAAAGATCCAACACTGCCGTTTCCTCCTGTGACATCAGAGCTCCGTTTCTGGCTATTTCTGTTCTTCATGCTGAAACCGTCTCAGCCTCACGCTGGAGTCGAGTTCCCCCCACAGGGATCAATACATTTTTATAAGATCTCATGTTGTGTTTGGAGATTTGATTCAAAACCAAACACTGAGCATTACCGGAGCTCGAGGAGCTGCTTCCAATTCGTCCGTTTCCTTTTTGCCGAGGACCCCGAGACCCACCGGAGCCGAACCCTCTGCTGGTTCTGAAGTGGAGCCGTCGGCTCCCCGCTCCCTTTATCTCTCTGTAAAACCAGTACAGGTGGAGGAGAGCTGAACGGCAGGCGGATCCGAGCCGGTATTTCCAGTAATTAGCAGGGCGTTCTACATCATTAGCCTCTGAGTGAGCATTAATAAGGGGCGTGTTGGAGTGGGCCAGGAGAGGTTATCTAAATGCAAAAGAGCGGTCCATCTCGCACAACTGCGTGTGGAGCTAAATGTTTGATTCATAATCTGCTCCTAATGAAGTCGGCTGTCAGAGCAGAGCCGAATTTCCTCCTCGCCTTGTACCGGCGGCGCTCTGCAGAGGCTTGAAGGTGAAAAGCAAAGGCAAAAAAAAAAAAAATCTGCTTTAAATATGAAGCAAATGACTCTTAAGTGCATTCGCTCCATCAGGTTTTAAGCTGATTACCAGAACCCTGCTGATTTCACATTTTCATGTTTGCTGTGCTCTTCGCTGAATTTCAACATCCAGCAGGAGGAGTTCCCCAAATCAGTTTCCATAGATCCCCGATAACACATCGTTTTGCTCAGATATTTGCGAGGATGTGGACGATATAGATTGGAAAAGCGTACCAGGTCTTCTCATCAGCTTTCCTCCTACATGAAGCCACTAAAGCCTTGAACTTTTTGTTTTCTTCACAGTCCCTGCAGGATTTGATCATTTCTGCAATCTTTAGCAATCAAAATCGCTTAATTTCTGGTGCTACTTCATGAACAGTTCCAGTTTTGCAATATTTTTTTCCTCAAACCCCTACAAAGACATACACATATATCAGCAGCAACAAAGAACAATCCAGGCAGCCTTGGAACATACAAACATTTTTATACTTTCAAGAACTTAAATAGATAAATTTTTGAAGCTCCGTTACTGGCTGTAACTTGGCATCAAGTAAGGCTGAGGCAGAAGTAGTAGGAGTATGAAATACTGCCACCTGCAGGTGGGAGTTAGCATTACTTAAGCACAATGTTTCTGAGAATTTGTACGGAAAATTTGCAATAAACTCTTAACGTTTATTGCAATATCAGCGGGATCTATTGAAAAGATTCATCTATTCGGCATGGCTTTAAATCAATGTTAATATCCCTAAGCTACTATTTGAGCTTTTGACATGCTAACTAGCTTCTTCCAGTCGTAAAAACAGTACCTTGTTGCTATGGTTACGGTGATGCTATCACAACTGTAGGTAAAAAACAAATGAATAACCGCAGAAACTCCTTCAAACCCACCGCATCCAAAATTATGGCTCCAAAATTCCAATAATTAATAAAAAAAAAAAACAAAGAAGAAAAATCTTCAAAAAGAACAAATCAGGGCGAACAGATCGACTCCAGCATGCTGCCAGCAGCATGAGCAATTTAGAAGATTTTATAGACCATAACTAAACTTACAGAGTCAAATTATGACTTACAACAAGATGGCAAACTGAAAAACTAAAAATGATTTCTATATGGTAGACTTCATGCTATGTGAGTTTGGTTACATTTTATTTTTGATCTTATCAGTCTCTAAACACCTTCCTAAAACAAAGGAACGAGTCGTTTTTGAAAAAAGATGATTTAGTAAAATAATACTAACAATTTTGGCAAAAAAATGTCAGGAACGTGACACATTGTGCTAAGTGCTTCACCAGTTATCAACTTGGCAACACAATAATAACTCATAACCTTTAAATGGAACTTAAGTTGAAAAAGCAAAGAACTCATTTTAGGAGCAGAAACAGAAAACATATTTTTCCTGCTCATAGAACCTGCTGGTCCCAGTTCTAACATGGACCGGCTGATGTTTTCAATGTGGGGACAGAAAGTGTTGATTTCAGCGGTTTGGTGACAAACCGTGGCAGCTCGTCAGCGGCGAGACGAGGAGAGGCGAAAAATATCAGCGGCGTCTTAATGCGATGCTGCAATGTGTGACGACGTGCCGTAAACGGGTTTTCACCGTTCTACACCAAACCACATGAAGCTACTGATGACATTAACTTTCCTTAAAGAAAGATGGGGGAGGGGGGGAAAGACAACAAAAAGGTGGAAAATAAAAGCGTACAGATCAAGGCAGCTGCCCGGTTCGGGTCTGTCCAGTACAGGTGTCGTGGAGACCAAATGGCCTGGCGGCCAGCCAGACCTGACGACCTGTGGCGGCCAGCGCCGCCTCCCCGAAGCTGCCCCTTGAAAGGAGACACAATCCCGATAAATGTATTCCTGTCAACATTGCTGCGATGCCTTTTTAATACACTCCCCAGAGGATTCAGGGCAAGAGCAGACTGAGTCAAACTCCATTTCCCTCGGCTGAAAGAGAGATGTGACAAGAGCCTCGCTGCAGGTCAGGGAGGGTCACGGGCAGCCTGGCAGCACATATCGGAGGACCGGGAGAAGGCTTTCTGTTCCTCTGTGTGTGTGTGTGTGTGTGGTTTTTAGTCAACCCTAACCCTAAACCAGACCGTGGTTTTGTTTGTTACGGCTCTAGAGAACAAACAGGTTGAGAAAAGTGTGGAAAGAGCAATTTTAGGTGAAGTCGCACTTCCAGCACAGCTGGCTGAGTTCAGTCCGGACCAGAGGAGAAACGGCAGATTGGAGGGAAAATGTCAAAACAGTCTCTGGTCTTGGCCCGAGCCTCGGGGCTCGTCGCTAAAGCAGCTGTGTGACGGTTAATGTGACCTTTAAGGGTCCGGGTGAAGATTCTCAACCAGCTTCGGGTTTTCTCTTCGGAGCCGGTGGGAACAGCAACTGCACTCCGTTTCTACAGAAGCGTCACAGTAAGGAGGAGCGATGAATTCACAGATTCCATAAGCAAAGTAATTACATTTTATGATTATGGCTGAAAGCTTCTTCGAGGTGGAATTCATAAAATACAATAGTTATCAAATTCCAAGAAGGAATCTGAAACGAAATAATTGACTTTAAGACGCTGGTATTGATCTGATGCCGACTTTGTATCAACATCATCTTTAATCAGCAGCTGAATGTTTCACTTTTTTACACACAAATCAGCTTAAGCCTGGTTTTATTTCATCCCGCTGTCACACATTCAAACTAAGAAAAATATTTTCTACAAAATAAACCTCATTGTTCATGTTCGGGGTTTTTCGTGTTGTTGCCACGCTGCCCACCATTTGTTCTTATTATTAGATGCCTAATTTAATCTCTTCTAAAGGTCGTCTGAAGGTCTCAGCCAGAATAAAATCAAATGTTCTGTGTCATGTCCTGATATTACAGTAGAACAACTTTCACGATGAGCCATCCATGGATTTTATGTCACTGAGGCATTGATTGGTTAAAGCCGCTCAGGTCCCTTCAAGTTCAGCTAAACATGTTTGGTGATTTATCTTGTTCCCAGTTGGCTTCATGCGGAGCAAAAGGTTTTTTTGTGGGTTCATAAATGTGCGACCGACGAGACAACTCGAGGTAGTTAAAATAAAAACCAAGAGCGGGCCAAATTGTTCTATTCCTGTCAAGGCCTCTGCTGCTGTCTTCATCGACGTCTGGAAGGTCACCGTGTTGGACTGAATACTGAGAGTCTGAAGACAGGATAGAGGCCTGCCAGGAGCATGAAATCTCCCCTTAGTGTTAGAATTTTGTTTCCGTTACAAGTTTAAGAAAAACAAGATCAAAGCTTCTGAACATTCAGGGGATTAAACTGGAACAACATGATGAAGCTGCACGTGGATATTCATTTAAACCACAAGAAATAATCACATTTTAACTAATCTCATGGAGACGTTTTGTTGTTTTACCTGGATTGAGTGTTTGTACGTTATAATTTAACGTGCCATGCTCCTCTATACTCTGAAGATCCTAAAACATACTTTCAGAAGCAGATGTAAACACCCTGCGTTTCCTCTGCTCGGTCAGCCTCTCTTCAGAGCGTTGGGCTCAGATCAAAGTGGACGAGCCCCCGCAGAACCAGAAAAGGATTACAGCGGAACGGCAGGTTTGGTCGGCTGCCAGCGGGCGACTCTGCAGCAACTTCTGTCAGAAGGCACTTCTTTATGGTAAATCACCGACAGTCCATATCAATAATTACACCCCGCAGATTTCAGGCCTCCCAATTTTTCTATATGAAACATCCCTCAGCCGGAGCAGAGGTGAAGTTCACTGAGAGCTGGAAACCCTCTTCTTCTTTTTTTTTTTTTTTTTTTTTTTAACCTGAGCACTTGATCCTAGCTGACAGGCCAAAGTCAAATTTAGCTTGGCGAGTTTGTGATGTTGAGCAATTTCATCTCCTCAAGATGTTTCCTGTAGTTTATCGAGCCGTTTAGAGCGAGAAACTGCTCTAAACTCTCATCACTGAGGGAAAACATATTTACATGTTGTACAATCAGAAAATATGAAGTTCCAGAGAAGAAATAAAAAACTTCATTGTATTTCTATATCAGTGACCACGTTAACAGATGGTAGCATTACTCTGAAGTAACTTGTAAGGGGAAAATGTTGAAGTTAAAGTGATTTGGAAAAATATTCAAGTATTGTGGTGACACATTGGAAACTGTATATTTTTAATCTAAAAAATAATGAAAAACAGGCTAATTGGGTTCACCAGGGTGTTCTCATATCCCTGGGTGAAGTGCCAGTCTGTTAGGTCTCCAAAAAGCCTCTTTAATTATTTCGCCTTATTTCCTCCGGATGTGTAGAATTAAAAATAATGATAATAATAATAATCATGCAATCCAGTAGGTATGAAAATATCTACAGGTCTGTTTTTAACATAGACAGGTTGTTGGTTGGTAACAGTGAAAAGCCCAACATCATAAATCCACCATCTCCACAGAATGATCTGATTTTACATACTGGTTATTTTCCCCCAAAATAATAACTCCCAACACAACTTCCATGTATGCTGTTTGAAAAAAAGAATACATAAAAAAATCGAGCGATATCTCTGAGTAAGTGGAAGATAATTTAGGCTTCCCTCTGGGTGTGTTTCTTTTTTCTACAGCCTTTATGAAAATGCGCTTAAGTGAAAACAGTTGCAAATGACCTTCATTTGCTCTTGGAGCTTTGATGGGTTTTTTTTCTTTTGCATTTCGACTTTTGTATGGAGTTCTGAAGAGCCGTTTTACCCTAAGAGAATTTATAATTTCTTACAAGGAGGGTCACTGCCAACCAAAATACAGTAAAGTGCCTGGAGTCTCCCAGGACTCTATGCATAGCAGGACATTTTCCTCATTCCACACATTACTGAGTGTCCAAACTGTAAATATATGTGCCCAAGAAAACCAAAGGACTTTTGCTTCTGCTCTTCTGTTTTTACTGTTGATTGAAACGATACAGTTCACCATTTCACCCCCAATCAAACCTTAACATTCACGCAACTAGAATCTTTGAAACTATATTTCAACGCCAGGCTGAATTCGTATTTCCAGCTACGACAAATCCTTGAGAAATCCCACCTCCTCTCTGGCGCCGCGGCTATACGAGGCGCAATCAGCGTCTCTTCGGACCAAACGTCCCACATCTCATTTCTAACAAATGATGTGGTGACAAATAACATGCAGGGTACAAATGCATTTACATATAAATTAAAGCCCAGGCTCCTGCTCCGGCTGCACACGAAATGTTACGTTATGAGTCAATAATTTAGACTAATGACTGCAATAACGCCACACTTACTGTAAGACAATGTAAGTAGATGGCATTTGGATGTGGCGCGCGACAACAACGTGATGCTAATTTGTTTGTTTTCCGTCTAGAGGCGAGACGAGAGCCGAGCTCGTCTCCCTGCGTTTTATTGATCCCACTTTGAGAAGCTTAGAGAGGCGCAAAAGGCCTCATTGTGTGTCTTTATTTTTATCCCGTATCTCAGTGTAGAAATGTTGGAAACGCGAGCAGAGCGTCACGTTAGCGAGTCTTCGGAGGGATCGGCTAACGGCGTGGGATTATTGACGGCTGGATCTTCACCAGAGGAGTTGGTGTTAATGGCTTCCAGTCGGTCCACGCTTTGCTTCCTGATTAATTAGCCGACACAGGAGAGTCCAGCTTCAGGCTTTGAGTGCACACTTTTGCACACCGAGTGGACAGGAAGTGGTGTTGTTTCTCGACATCATTTTGCAAAGGAGAATAAACACTTCCAGCGGTCATCAGAGGTCAAACAGACAGTCCACATTTACAGAGTCAAAGGAAATATGGCGTCCACCGGCTTTGCAGCAAACATTTTTTGTCTGTGGCTTTTGCAGCTTTAAACACTTAACCAAAAAAAAAAGAAGGTTTCCAAAGGCCACCAGAGATCAAACTCATTGACAAAATTTATGTACAATAATATTTGTGGTGGTTTGTGCAGCACAGTTGACTGACACCAAATTTGCGTGATTTGGTGAATGTTGGGGTGGCTGGTTGACCTCTGATGACCCACATTTATCAATATGTTTAAAATAACAAATGGCACACATATTTAACATCCGTTTTGTGTAATTTGAAGAAAGTAGTGGGGGAGGGGTGTCAAACTTCCCTCAGATGGATGTCTATTAATAAACATCTTGGATTTCGAACCAGTATTGCACTGGTACATGGATACGACTATATGCACTGATCCTGAGATTTAGTTAGCTTGTTTGTCACAAATGGATGTTAAGTACAGACACGCTACATTAGAGTGGGGCTGCTGTAACTCCGCTCACATCTCGGTGACTGAAGTGTGTTTTGTCAGCTTAGCAGACTATAATTTGCTGGTGTAAAATTCACATTTGGTTGCATCACTTTGCAGCGTCTCCGCTGCCGCTCTGATGAAACCGTAAACTGAGCGTCTATTGATTGCAGTCTTACCTCGGCAGGCTGCTGCTGCTGCAGAGCGCTCCCACCGCGTGTGTGGGCTGCAGCGTGATTAGGTCGGCCGTGACAAAACGCAGTTTCTTAAAGTGCAGCGCCGGGGCCCTGCCGGAGTCACGCCGGGGGAGAATGCGAATACACCTCTGCAGCCTCCGACCCGGCCTCCCGGCTGCGCCTTTGGAGCCCGGTGCCGCTCGCTCGTCGGAGAGGTTAATGTGTTTTCCCGAAAGCAGCCGTTTTGTTGGGACAGTGTTCAAACTTTAAAACATTCTGACAGTAAATCAGAGGCCCATCTCTCTGCAGCATATGTTGACATTGTGTTTTGGTTTGCGGCTGTTGATCTCACAGATGTTTTTTAAAAATTTTTTTATTATTTTTGAAAAGCCTCCAGCGTCCCTTGCTCTGGAAAATGGTTCTTGTTGCTGACATGGTTGATTGTATGAAAAGTGATTATCCACAAGGGGGCCCACAAACAAAAAGCGTAGCCAGGTATTTTGATAGAAAGTTGAGTGGAAGGAAAAACTGTAGTTGAAAATGTACGCCAGAAGCTGCAGTGATTATGTCAAAGAAGAGAAAGTCTGAGGTTGAAGGAGGTTCCTGAACCAGAGAAAACATCAGAAGCAACTTAACACATTTCTTTCCCTTTCTCAAACAGTTGCACTACTTCCTCATAAGAACATTTATCTGCTGGTGTTGGTCCGCTGCGGGTTACTGAGTACCAAATCACCACAGCCTTCTGCTAGAAAGGTTGGCGCACATCTTAGTTTCCTCTGCTGACAAGCTTCAGAGCAAAACAATCAGAGCATAAATGATTTTTTTTTCCCCCAAGTCTTGGATGCGCTTCTGTATTTTTTCTCGCTAGTGCATAATCAGCTGCACTTCCTTCAAAAATATAGTTGCCCAAATTGACATAATCATAAGAATCATAAGAATACATTTGCTTAATGGAAACACGGCAATTTTGAAAGAAAAAAAAAAAACAACTCAGTTTTTGATAAAAAGTTTTGCTGCTAGAATGAGATGTAGGAGGATTTAAAAAAAAAAAAAAAAACAAAAGAAAAACTTGTTCATGTGGAATTTCATGTGTGTCTCTTTTATAATAAATTCTGTTTCAGTCAATGGCAAATTTTAAATTTATTATTTTAGTAGAACATCAACAAAGTTTTATGCAGTTTTCTAATGGAAGCACAGCTTATGTGAGTTTACTGCAACTTTTCCTCAAAAATGGCCACAAACGTTGGGTTAAGGTGTCTCCCACCTCCCACCTGCGGGTGGCAGTGTCTCTTACTTCCACTTCACTACTGCCTCAGCCTTGCATGATGTCAAACCACAGTCTGTGGTCAATATGAAGAGTAAACAAAAATCAAACTATTGAAGTTTTTTAAAGTTTGACAATGTGTCTCCATTGTGGTTTAAACTCATTTTGATTCAGCCTGTCCAACCCGCCTGCTTCTTATTTTTCATAATCTTATTTTGCTTCCATTTTGGAATGAAGAAAAACTCTTGGAACTCTTGGATTATCTTCTTCAAAAATGGGGGTATGTTCTAAGTGATGGGTCAGGGGTTGGCCAACAAAATATTAAACCCTGTGGTTAAAGAATGAACCTTGTAACAGTGAACCTTGTTAGAAGGACAAGACAGATAACTGGACTTCAGATTTGATCAATTTGATCAGAACCATTGAAACTTAACTTTGGACAAACAGCCTTGGGTTATATTTTTTTATGCAAAACAACCAAAACTCTAAAGATGGTGTTGGTAGCAGCAGGATGTTACCAACAGCAGCGAAACCCTGCTGCTCCTAGCCGACCCAAACTGAAGACACTTTTACTTCAAATGAAACAAGACGTCATTGCAGTTGTTTCAAAAAACACAAGATTATCACCCCGGACCCCCTGAAGAGGTGATGAATTATTTCCACACCAATCCTCTTTCAAAAACAAACAGTCTTTAATCTTCCAAAGCCCGTCTCACCACCCGACCCCGACGCCTGTATCAGATTTTTTCTTTTTTTCTTTTTTTCTTTTGGGAAGGAAGACGCTGCTTCAGGAAATCATTTGTTTCCTTTTGCAATCCGGCCCGCTGTGGGACCTTCACATGCCCAGCAAAGGCAATCGTTAAGAGCCTCTTTTTTTTCTGCTGCCATTAAGGTCTAATATATCAGCTGTGCAGTCAATTGTTCTTGACAGGCAGCTTCTTGAACTTGAACTGGGTCATCTGGTGACAGATAGCACGGCCTGTTTGTTCAATTTCCTTCTTTACAATGGCAAAGTGTGTTATTATAAATCACAGTGGATGCGTTCATCATGCATCTTGTCAGTGGCGGTGAGCGCTACGCGGCGGGTGTGTGCATGCGTGCGTGTGTGTGTGTGTGTGTTGCAGAGCAATCAGAGAGTTAGTAGAAAAAGGGCAAATAGGACAGGATGCAAGCTGAACATGTGTTCAGTTTATGTTAGCATAAGTTGTCTCTATGTGAGGATGTGTGCTGCATTAACAGGCAGGTATTCTAATAATTAGCTACATTAACTGGAAGGTTTTGCGTCTGCTTTATGACAAGGGGTGAATTTTGGTCAGTTTGGTCACATCAGAGGCTCGGCTGTGTCCAGGCTTCGATATGACAGGGATGATAAGGACGTTATTGCTGAAGTGGACCAGAGATACCGGCGGAGGAGATCTGTCCTCGTTTCCCATCCACACCGACGGCAACATCTTCCTTTTTAATATGACAAGTAATATTTGAGAGGACGGACATCGCTGATATCTGGAAGTAATAACCAGTGGCGTTTTCATGTCGAGATATTGTGACTTTGACTTTGAAGTTGTTAAGTAAGAACCAGGCGGGCATGTTTGGTAGCGAGTTCTAACTCAGTTCTTCTCCTCGGTGTCTTTACTTCAGATGATGAAGATGCAGACGGTCAGCCTCCTTGTAGACGGCTGAGCCTCCTCCATCCACAGGTCAGCAGCTGGTTTAAGGTCAGACGTCTTGGTTGTCCTTCGTGACAGATGTCGGTGCGTAACGGCTCCGTTTTTCTAACGTTGAGGCGTCAACAGACTGCACCCTAAAAAATAAAAATAAAAAATAGTTTGTTTCCTCAATACTATTTGAGGAAACATTTAAAGGGAAATAGACTTCCGAAAAGTTCTAAGATTTATTGCCAAGAAGCTTTGATCCACAAAGAAATAACCACTAATTCATTTGTTGTGCTAAATATATTAAATGTTGGATTTCAGTAGAATGTAACTCCAGTTTAATCCGTCCAGTCACAGATTTTTTCATGGCGCATTTCAAAAATGTTTCAAAGACAAGGGGAAGCTTGCAAAATACAGAGGTACAATGTTACTGGACATGCTGCCGATTGACCTTTACAAAGCAGCCAATCCAGGAACGCAATTGTTTTCCTTGATGCTGATTGGCTGTGCCCACCAGACACATGAAGGATATTAGCTTCTGCAGTTGAGCTGAGACGGTTTCCACTACTTATGTGTATTTATGTGTGTTAAGGTCTATTTGGTGTTTGTAGAGTTAAAACAGGAGGATCCACTGCCGTTTATTTTATTTCTAACTGAGTCGTTTGGAAAGTGCCACTGAAATTCTCCACACTTCTCTTCCACTGTTATTTATGATTCTGTCATTTTATTAGTATTTTAGCAGACTTTTGAGAAAAATGTTCTGACAAAATTATTTTTAAAGGTTTAATATGTACAGTGTTGCCTAGTATTTTTTTTGACACTTGTAGACATTATAATATTTTTGTACCTTATAAAGTTTCGGCACTCTCCCACTCAAAGCATGAACAGTTCCTTTGCTTTCACAACTTCAGCAGCGACCCGTAACAGTGAGTAATATTGATATTAATACATTTTAGCATATATTTCAACATTCTCAGCTCCTGTCTGATTTTATTAGGACTTCAGTTCCGTGATTTTGTACTCAGCAGTAGTTTTAAGTGTATTCTCTATAAAAAAAACGATTCCGTCTCAAACTTTGCACCTTGTAAATTGTAAATCAAAGATTTTCAATTTTTTGGGGGGGGGGTATTACAAACAAACCCTGAACCTTCAGCTACAGGAAACCCCCCCAAAAAAACAGCTGTCATTCTTTTCCATCAGCCTCTCAGATTCCCGTGTCAGATCCACCTGTACATCACTGAGGAGTAATGGACAGAGCAGACGGAAATACGTCCTGACACGTTAAGTTGCGACTTGATCAGATTACACTGCGTGGCACCATTAATGGACAGGCTAAGTGTTTTTCTGCCTGAACCGAGGGCCCAACAAGATTTAGTTACCGACCAAAGTCTGTGACCTTGTCAGTGCCCATCATGTAATAAAATATTGACAGGATTTCAGTCAAACATCAGTTGAGAATTAACAGAGGAATCAGTCTCACCCTTCAGGACTGCTGGATGGCTCCATTTCACCCCGGTTTCTTCTGGAGTGAAGTTCCCTCGCTGGAGGAAATCTCTGCAGACTTTTGTGAAAAATGTTCTGGCAAGATTTAACTCCATATGCTTGATATCCATCAGTGTATTTCTGTGGTTGTCTAAGGGTTAAAACCTGCATGGTGCAGTAGTTAGCAGAGCGAAGGCAGACTTCAGATCCCAGTGTTTGGTCTTTCTGGATGGAGTTGGCATTTTCTTCTTCGTGGTTCTCTCTGGGTACTCCGGCTGCCTCCCACAGTCCAAAAACATGACTGCCTGGTGTCACCAGAGATGGTTCCCCCTTAAGATCCTGCAAGATCAAGCAAGAATAGACAAAGAATGGGTGGAATTATGTTGGAACTTGTGACCTTTTTGAACCGTAATTTGTTAAGAAATAGAACGGAGAGAGCAAAGATTCCCTCCTTTCACTCCTTCCATGAAAGTTAAACTTCTGATTTTAGAGGACTTTCATATTTAAAGTAGCAGGAACCAGCTGAAGGTGCTTTAGGATTTCTGGAGACTTCTTTTTGTCTAGAGGCCAAGTCTTGGGGAGAACTTCCTTGAACACTGGGCATGTTGTCTTAAATGTCCTAGACTTGTATATTATGTTCTGTACTGATTTAAAACCCTTTCAGACAGCTGTAAACCCCTTAACTCTCTGCTGCTCTAATCTTGTTTCTAAAGACCTCGAGCGGAATGAGGCAAATCTCCATTAAAATGTTCCGATGCTCCAATCATCGTCACCTGATGCATCGTGTGTAATTTTAGCTGCTTTACATTGAACTAGATCCTAATTTTCCTCTTAATGAAAGTTTTTTTTTGTTTTTTTTCTGTGTCACATTTAGGTTTTGTTGAATTTAAATTTGTTTGGTCGTTTTAAGGCAAAACCTCAATCAGGAGCCGTGATGTCTTCTAGACCTTCTTATGTTCTTTGAAGACATTAGAAAGTAAAGAATTTAAAGTGAGAAATAATCTCTTATTTTGCCATTTAGCAAATAATAATAAGTCTGATAACCCTTAGAGACATAAAACAGGACAATGTCAGAATGGTTGTGTTTTATAACATTCTCATGTTTTTCGTTTAACTTCAAACTCTAAGTAACACGGAACCATATTAACATTAATAAACTCCTGAAAAGAGTTGGAGCAGCATCACTGTGTGTGCTGGGAGCTCATAAATTATTCATGAGATATAATGAGAGGATAGTTGCCATGAAGGGGACGTGTCAATGAACACCGGACGTGGGGAAAGCGGAGCCGAGCGGAGCGCTGCGGAGCACACTGAGCTGGTTTTAGAGAGACGGGCCTCCACAGGGGAGGAACTGCCTCCACCTTCGCTCTGGCTGGCTTCAGGGAACCTGTTTGTAGTTCAATGCCAGCGTGGCCCGTGGACACATCAAGTTCTGCCGCAACAAAAGGAGACGTGTTTGAGGGGAGGACAGAGACGACTTTCAAACAGAATAGATTAAATGTCTTCCTTGGCCGCTCTCACCTCTGCGGTGGCTGTCCTTTGAGTTTGTCTCGCGTCCTGAGGCGGCGGCGTCAACAGGGCTCCATGCGTCGCCGCTAATCACCACGAATTTGCCCCACACATTGTCACTCTTTTGTGCGTCCCTCTGTTTTGTTGGCGACAAATTTAAACTGCGTGTCGCGTCAATTAAAGCTTCTTTAATGCAACAGTTTCACTGTGGTTCAGTTCTGGACGGTTTTATGTCCTTGTGTTTGTCTTCTGCCCTTAAGAAGAAGCAACGTTTAGGTGGGAGGATCCATTCAAAATACCAGGTCAGTATCAGTAAAAGTAGAATAGAGTTCTCTGCCCCAGACTGAACTCTGTGTGTGTGTGTGTGTGTGGTGTGGCACGCTCTGCAGGGTCATCGGCAAGGTCAAAAGGTCAAGAGGAGCGTATCAGATCCATATTCAACTAAAGAGAGACAACAGATTGAAGAAAGTTGCTTTCCTCTCTCTGGGGACCAAACTGAAGCAGTGGAAGCCATTGATGCCACCTGATCTGGTAAAGCAGCAGAGCGGCGGCGGCGGCGGTGGTGGCGGCGGCTGCGGTGCCATGGTGACCCTGCAGCAGACCGGACGGAGGGGTCAGCAGAATGAAGCGGGAGTTTTTCCTTCATTAGACATTTGGGAACAAACTCAAAGCTGTTTCATTTATTGTGGTCTCTATGACCGTCGTCCAGTGAACATACAGGATTTATATAAAAATGAGATTTAGTCAGATTTGACATGACATCATGCAGCTATGGAAGATGAATCTGCTCAATTTTACAGAATTTTAAAGAAAAACAAAGCTGATCAATTATGACCCTAATATAAAACATGTGTTCTTACACTTTAATAAACAGGTTTATGACCATATTCACCATTTAGTTGTAATTAATTTTAACCAAGCCTTGTTCAGTAAGGCTTCAGTAACTTACAATATGATTAAAAATGTAATTCAGTTTAAAGGTATAAATTTATTATTTATGGCTTACATTTTAAATTTCAGTTTCTCTTGAGCTTATATTTAGTCATAAGCATAATAACAGTGAAAATATTGCGTTCATCTTCTGAACATGCAGTCAGTATGGTTCAGGTTCTGTTTAAACATGTGGCCTGTTTCAGCTGTAGCTCATGTTACCAACTCAGTAAAGACCTTTGAATGGGATTTCTTTATACTTACCTTAAAGGTCAATCACCTTTGTCTCCCACACTTTTTCCTTCCACTTAATTTTCTATGCATTTGCCGGGGTACAGCTCTCTGGACAGCCACTTTCTTCAGCTATGACCTTTTGTGGCTCCCTCTGGTTGTGGACGGTTTCATTACTTTCTGCGTGACAACAGGCAGCAGCCTTTCAGTGACTGTTCAAAAGCATGAGATTAAAATTCAATCATCTAAACCCAGTGGTACTGCCCGGATGTTTCAGTTGTTTTTGCAGATGTGTACAAGCTTAAAATTTGACGGATACTCAACTTCTATTTTATCAGTGAGTTCCGGAGCATTTTTTTAGACCTTTTTTGCTATTCTGCTCTCTATATGTGATAGAAAACTTCTATTTTCTTATAGACTTTTTCTGATTTATGAAGTTCGGCCTCGACCCTAGTTAAGTAGATGAATGACCAGGTTTTTTTTGTCTTTCCTCTTTTGAAAATTCACCAAGGCCAACTAGTCTCGGTTTGTAATATCTTTACTTTATCTTATAAATCATTAAACACTTTCACCTTTAATACCAGTGTAACCTAAGTTACATTGAATGAGTATTTTTAGGTTACAAAATACTAGTTTTTCCTAAAAACTTGTATTTTTCCCCATTAAATTAATGTACTAAGTTGGAGTTTTCTAAATTTTTAGTTTGAAATCTCACCTGAGTTGCATGTCGTTGTAAATGCTGTTTGTTACAATTTCTGTAAACAGTGAAGTATTCACCTCCTTGGATGTTTTACCCTTTTTATTAAGCTTACAAATCAGTCTTTGGCAACGTAATTTGTAATTTGTTTAGACAAAAAAATAAAAAAATTAACCAGAAGTGGAAATTAATTTGTACAAATGGGCAAAGATATTTACCATAAAATAAGTTGATGTATGAATATTCAGCCCCTTCAGAACCTGTGGGTGCATATCAGATCACTGAGGACAGACCGACTGGACCTCTTGAATTAGGTCAAGTCGCCTTTTGGGGGGTGAATATATGCAATCATTTTTTTAAATGGTAAATATTATTTAGTAGAAACCAATTTCTACTTTTGCATTAAAAGTTTCATTTGAATGTTTTTTGTTGAAAAAAATAAAAGACTTTATTGGTGCTGATTGATTCAGAAAAGCAATAAAACGTCCAAAGTGATTAAACTTTTTATGTCCTGGTTCTGCATGTCAAATTTCAGTTTCAAACTTCAAATGTTAGTTTTTTTTGTTGCTGTTATTGCTCTAGTTTACACATACACACACACACATACACGCATACTTGTTTTTCTGGACATGTGAGGACCTGTTTTTGCGAGTGACTAGGTGGTTACACATGGGGACACAACTTTCTAAATGAGCTAAAGGCTTGGCTTTACGTTTGGAATTTTTTAAACACACACACACGCCCACACACCCATCACACGCACACGCGCACACAAAAACCCATCATGAAACTAATCAAATATTGTTGAGTTTTAGTCAGTCTATTTTAGCGTTTCTAGAGTTAAACATGGCCGGTTCCTTCACTGCAGAGGAAGAAAAACAAACAGAACAGAAGCTGAGGTGGAATATACATGGTGATCTAAGACAGGAAAGTTGGAGAGGAGAATCAATATGTCTTAAAAAGTCCCTGAGCAGCAGCAGGCGGTGGCAGCACATCTAAATGGATGGCTGCCACCGCCTGAGAGTCATCTGAGCCGCACTAAATATACTGTTTGTCAAAAAGAAAAAAGTTATGAGTTTAGTCCCAACGGCTCAGAGACTTTCTCCTCCCAGTCAATATTAATGTCCAGCCTGACTCTATGCTGAGACAATACTAAAATATTCCTGGCACTTAAATTTCTCCACATTAGAATTCCAAACTGCAATAGATTTTATGAGTCAGACCAATGTTAAGTCGTGCATAACAGTGAGGTGAAGTTTATTTCAGGCAGCAGGTTTTATCCTCCGTTTAAAGGAGCTCAGCGTTTCAGCAGTTTTGCTATTTTCTGAAAGTTTAGAGGAGCGTAGAAACTGACTGCCGCTCCTCCATATTTGGTTCTGACTTGAACCAGAAGACTTGAGCGGCTCTATAGTGCATAGCTCTATACACTATAAAGCTGTAGTGTATAGATTTGGTGATTTATTAACTAACAAAATGATTTTCATTTCCCTTTAGATATGCAGAGACGAGCAGCTGCAACAAAAAGTGGATCCAGAGAACATTAATTGAATACTTATTAACTGAATTTAAAAGTTTGCCACACTTTTGGCACTTCTATTTAAACAAAAACCTTCCTTTCATTTGAGAATAATATGCTGGTTTGGTTGGTCTATTGAATAAATCTCAATAAAATCTATTGAGTTAAAAATGCAAGAAATTCTTCCAAGGTGTGAAACTGCAGAAGGAATTAACTGGCCTGTAGAGACACATTTACACACACAAAAAGAAAATAAATAAATAAAATGAAAGAGTGAATAAATGTGATGATTTTGTTGATACACAGGCCGACCGGTTTACCTTTCAGACAGGTGACCTTTTCACCTCCCGTCCTGGCATGAAGGATACGGCCTGCTGCTGCATGAATCCTGGCTGACCTTGCTGCATGGACAGGAACGGCCCAGATAAGGCAGCCTGCTGCGCAATCAGTTAAAATGTGGATTTTTTTTTTTTTTCGGGTTTAGAAAAAAATAAAACAAATTTTTGGTTTCTGGTCTGGTTTCCATCACAGAGCCTCTCAAACTGAAGTGACTGACCTGAGTCTGTAGCAGACTGGACTGCAGTTCAAAGTGCTTTACATCATAAAAAAAAAAATAAAAAGAAAACTAAATCACAAAAAGAACATAGAATCAACAACTGAGAAACCAGAGACAAACTTTACATTTTGATTATCAAAGTCATTAATACGTTTTGGTCGTTTGGTCAATGTTTCATTTATTATCCGACCAAATTTGTTCCAGATTTGTGGTGCATAGAAGCTGAATGTTGCTTCTCCATGTTTGGTTCTGGTTCTGTATGCACAGCAGAACCAGAACCAGAAGACCTGAGAGGTCTGGAAGGGTTGATACAACCACAGCAGATCTTTAATGTGTTTTGGTTTAAACCATTCAGTGATTTATAAACTAACTGTATTTTCAGGTATAAACCGTACAAATCTGTCCTTTCTGTTTACAAGAGTTTTATTTTATTTTATTTTATTTTTTCTTTTTCTTGAGAATCAATTTTGGAATCAAACTGCCACAGTAAAATTCAGTCCAAGGCCACATTTTCAGATTATTTATTTACTTAATTATTGATTTGTCTGTTTGCTGCACTTCTTTTCAAACCTGCCTTTTTGCCTATGTTAACAGTTCTTTTTGTGCTTTGGAAAAACACACAAACGCATTGTAAAGTCCTTTATTTTATTTTATGATTACTTTGTTGGGAATATTTACATTACAAATGTATTTTGTTGTTAGGAAAGAAACAGAAAAATGTCCAGCTCCGGACCAACAACTGTCAGCAAACCACGTCTTACAGTCAGTGCATGAAAAATGAAAGTGTCCTGCATCAACTTCCTGTGTTGTTCCTGCAACCTCCCCAGAGCCGCAGTCATCGGGTTTTCCATGAGGGATTGCTGAATGCTCCCAGAGTTTGTCTCTCTGGAACACAAAAGACACGAAGATGCTGTTTGTGTCTGTCTCAAAACCAACCAACCAAACAAACAAACAAACAAAAAAATCACCTCGATAAAACTCTCCTCCTGTGAAACCAGGTCCTATAAATATCTTCCTTGGAAAGGAGTACAGACAAAATCAGGCCTACAGCGCCCTCTATGTGCAAGACGTGGAGGAGATTCCTCCACACAATGTGGCCTGTTTTGAGTTTGGAGCAGCATCATCAGGAGGTAACCCGGGGAGACGGGACAGATCCGAGAGGCTCAGCAGATCTTCACTGAGCTCAAGCCTGGAAACCCTGTCACATCCTCAGATGCTCAAAAAAACATTTTCCTTGATAAATCCGTTACCGAGCCGTAAAAACCCCAATTAGTCGGAAAAAATGAGACGTCACCAGCAGAGGCACATTCTGATGAGCCGCATCCATCAGCAGCCATTTTCAGCACATAACTGAACATGTTTAGCTGGTTTTTGTTATTTTTCTTCCATGTGAAAATCAAGAAATCAGAGCAGCGACTGAAGCTCCAGATAATAATGAGAAAAACCTCAGAGCCTGGAGGAAAACGGAGCAAAATATCAAACCAATAACAAGCGAAGAAAAGGAAGGTCAAACTTTTCAAACCAAGAATGATCTTGTTAAAATACTTGGAGTGTCTGCAAAGATGAATTTTTAATGTCTTCACTGATTTCTTTTTTTTTTTTTTTTATCATTTACATTTTTTGCAGACTTACAGGACATGAAAATCACAACTGAACAATAACATGCAGTTCATTTACTGACGTGGTCACACAGGTTGGTTAGTGTTAACTAACGGGTTTCCGCGGAACGATTCTGAGGAGTTAATAACCTACCTTCAGTAAATATTGAACTCCACTGCTTTTCTGTGGAGCAGTGGAGATTTTTCCAGTGTTGAATTCTGAAGTCAGCAGTAAAACTAATAGACACACGTCAGAGACAAATCATAGAAATCTCAATTTGAAGAAAATTTGTCATTTTTAAAAAGAAATGTTTTATTTTTGTCCATCTTCACGGGCTTTTGATTTCTTTTTAAAGTCAAAGAACAATTTTCAGTGCATAACTGAAAACAATGTGGTGCTCTAAAGGATAAGGAGCCATCGCTCTCTTAGATGTTGTTTTAAAAAGCTAAAGCTAACAGTTTTAGCTTTAGGAGAGCTAAAATAAAGTAAAATAAAGTGCCCTGTCTTAAAACATCTCATAGCCGTTCAGTCAAACTATTTTATGTACCTTTAAACGTTTGGCTTTAGAAATCACCCAAGAAGATGTCAAGTCAAAGTCCATGAGCTCTGAAATATTTAATATGAAAAACCAGGTTAAAAACATGTCACACTATTGTAAAGTTATTTTTATTTTACACTCTTGAAGTTATTATTACAGTAAACAATGCACAGCGACAAAATGAGACAACCAGTAAGGCAAATGAATCACTGTTTTGTTTTAAATGCATAACTGCATAATGTTTAAAAGCATATTTAATAGTTTTAAGTATCTTAGATGGGAATCTGGAGCAAAACTTTGCAAAAAACAATACACCTATGTAAATATACAGTATTGATTACACATTCATAACGCATAAGCATTTACTAAACTGTCTTTTTTTGGCCCTCTAGAAGAAATATGTTGAAAAAGAATTTCTTGTTTTTTTTAAAAAAAAAAAAAAACCCCAAAAACCTGAAACCAAAGCTGAACCCGAAGATGCCGCAGCGCTGATCTCCGCGTCCCGTTGCTGCTCTGCTCTGAAGCATCCAGCTCCAGGATCACGTCTTTTCAAACTGAGCTCCTGACACTCGGGTCCAGTGAAACCAGGCTGGATGTGAACAGCAGCAGACCTGCAGCGGGAGCCAGCAGCTCCTCACTCCACAAGCTGCCGCTGGAGCAGACAGATGTGCTGATGTGCCATCTACAGCCTGGGGCCCTTTCCTGACTTCTAAAGGCTTCCGCTGTCAGAACAGGGGAGCGCGTGACACAAGAGTTAAATGAAGGTTAAATGGGAAGCACTTCAAAGTGGGAGATCTCTGCAGAAAAATAACGGCGGGAAGGTTAATGTGTGTCTTGTTGAGACGCCGGAGCAGCTTGTAGCTTTTGGCCATATCGGTTTGAGGTCCGGTTTGGGTCAGAACGCCTCCGGGCCGCCGCTTTTATTGGTTTGGTACGCACAGCGGCTGTATACTGCATGATAACAGGGCCTTCAACCGCCGCAGGAAGAGCGGCTGAGTTTTATTTTATTTTTTTTCAGCTTAGATTGTACTCTGTTATTGCTGCAGAGCATGTACTGTGTTACCAGGGGCTGGCAGCAGCACTGACTTAGTATGCGCTGGATATGAGCCAGCTGGCAGCGAGATGAAGACTGCCCCTCAGTGACTGTTGATGCAACGGAGCCCAGGAGAAATGCAGGAGCAGAACTTTATCTGACTGTTTTATAAGACCCAGGTTATGTTCACAGATCTGGTCGTTTCAGATGAAAAGTGGTGAGTGATTAAAACATTTTTGATCTTTTCACTATTGTTCTGTTAAAGGTCGACAAAATGTAAAAGCCACAACAGAACGGTAAAAATGGAAATGATGGTGAAATGGACGTTATGCGAGCAGGTTTGTCACAAATTCTGTTTCAGAAAAAGTTTCTGGTTTATCGTAACGTCTGTTTAGGGATAAATGTTGTATTTTTGTGTTTTTATGATGTAATGCGGTTTGAAATGCCTTGTTGCTGAAAGGCGCAGTACAAATAAAATTTGATTGATTGGTAAGCAAACAATTCAGTTTTAGTAAAATGTCCATTTTAGCCTGACAACAGTTTTAGTGTATTTTCTGTTTTAGCAGAACTTCTGTTGTAACGTTTGTCGTTTTGTTTGGCCGTTTTCAGTTTGTCGACCCTCATTGTATTTTTATAAGACACTAAATGATGTTCAGATAAGGTGATTTCTATGTGGTATATGTGACTCTCAACTCCCATTTTGCACCAACGTCCTCCAGCCCAAACACATCCTCCAGAAAGAAAGACATTTGTTTTCTCCCCCAGAGCTGCAGGAACAAAATGTCATCGTTCTGTCCTTGTGGGGGTTTGGAGTTCCTGCAGCCTCTTCTTGACACATGATCTGTGTGTGTGATTCTGGCCAATCACACTAATTGAAAATTGAAGCTTCAAGAATTCTGCCAACAAAGGTGAGTGAATCTGTATCAGTGCAGTCAGAGAGTCTGCATAGTCACCAGAGATTCAATAATGTTATTATTGGGTTATTGCTGCAATATTTGAAAAGCAGTTGTGTAAAGTGGGATCTGTGGTTTATGTGAAGTTTGAGATCTGTTTTGCTCAAGCTGCAAGATTTCGCAGCATGTCCACACAGCATGTGGCTTAGCTAGTTACGCCGAGCTACGTGGTTGATATCTTAAATGACTGAACTTCAAGACAGATGCACAATAGAAGTACGAGGCAATGACATCCACCGACTATTGACTAACTCCTGGTTGTTTTTTGATGTTCATGTTCTGCTTAACTGTTAATTTGAATGTACAGTCCCTTAACAAAACTAGTGAAAAGCATGAAGAGAGAATTCATTGAGCTAAAGCTACTGGAATAGCTTCCAGCAGACAAAGGTAGCATCTCCTCTGATCCCCTTTATTATTTACCCAACCATTGCCAGTGCAGTGAGCTGGCGTCACAACTAATAGTCAACCACCAGAACTTAAAACAAGCAACCAAAAAGCTGGCAGCAACACATGGAGCACTGTTTTGTTTGACGATGTCTCCGTGGCAGTTTTCTTCTCCGTTGGTAACCCAACTATGCCTCCAGTTGACCTTCGCACAAGAGGTGAACTCTTGCATCTTCACATTGACCCCTTACCGCCCGAGGGTCTTCAGCCATCACGGACACACATGGCAGCACCAAAACACTGCATACTAATGAAACACCTGGGAGATCTTGTTGTGATCTTTAATTTGTGGGCTGGAGAATGTGGCTGAGCAGAATTAATGGAGGGATGAGATTTAATTAGTAGCTCTTTAACTGGTGGACCAGATGGTCCATCAAAAGCTTCATCTAATAGTCCAGAGAGGAGATTCAGATCCCATCCAGATCATTTCACTTGTTGGGCTGGCTTGTTAAAAGATTAAAGGATCAAAGTGCAGAAATCCGTTCTCGTTGTCGTAGTTGTGTGACAGTAGTTGGGTCATTTTTTTCCCGTCCTGTCACAGCCGCCCTGGTGAACGTTTCCTCTGCATGTGAAACTATTGTGAGTGTGGTCAGAATTTTGTGGGAATGTTTGTTTATGTGGAAAACGGACCAAACTACTCAACTTCCAGAATCTGGTTTTTCAGGCACAGAGCAGGATGGAAGGTTTAGAGGAACAATTGTCCGAGGCTGAGAGGAAGTATGTACTGTTGGACTAAAACGCTGAACTCCTCCCGCTCTGTTCTGGTCCGATGCAGCCGGTAGACATCCCACCAACACCTTCCATTTGTTTTCCACTGGGATTCCAGGAACACAGAAAATAAAATGTTGCAGCTCGTCAATCATTATTTCCTCCTCCATATTAGTGATCTTGTAATAATCGTTCCTCTGAGCCACAATCTCTGTCTTTACTAATGGAAACCACCGTTGTGATGGGATGAGCTCGGCTTGGTGAGTCTCATGGAAAACGAACATTCAGACCGAGCGTTGACTGTTCGACTCTAGTTGTGACAGAGACTACTTGTACTCTCACACCGTCCTTTAAAGTTGCCTCAACCCCTCAACATGTTCACACCATGCTAGCAGAGTTGGTATTTAAATTGTGTAATGTCGTTTTGCGGACGTGATGGGGGTTGTCACATTTTCCTGACATAGATATCACATGTTTTAGACACATGCTCATTTTATTTGGTTCTGTCAATTTGTTTTCTGGTTGGAGAAACAGAAGAGACAACCGTTGGTATTTTATCCTTAATATATACACTTTATTTGTTCAGAATGATCGGTGTCGGCTTCTTGGTAGCACTAGAAAGACGTAAGTCAGTATGCATTGCCCGTGTGGTTCTTTCCTTCATGACAGTTGCAGAGGTAGTGGAAGGGCCGACATACTGAAGTAACGGCGTGCAGAAAGCATACAACATGTCTGCTACTGGACTGAGCACAGCGCACGCAACTACGCAACTGTCACAAACGTGGTTATACACAGAATATAGGTGCAGCCATAACCATAAGTACAGACCATTGGAATATGTGGAGAACAAGTGATAAAGACTTAGCGTTAGCATTAGGTCTGTAGCTATGCAAAACAGTATTTACAGGAACAGAAAGACTGCAGAGGTTTTGTAAACGGCACAGACGTCAGAACGCCATCGGAAAACACCGTCACTGTTCATGTTCAGTTCGTACAGCACAGTAAGGCACAGTTAGCTACAGAGAGAAACATGGCTTTTATTTAGACATTTCATTAGTTTATTTCTTTGGAAACGTGAGAACTTAATGTGGGAAAAGCTGGCTGGATTTTACACGCTGGCATGATAAAGTATCTGCCCAGACAGATTTATTAAAAATGTTTCAGATCGTCAGACTAATTCTGATATCAGATACAGATAACTGGAGGAAACACAAAATTCTGTTTTCAAATTAAAGTGGTATTTATTAAGGGTAAAAGTTGCCCAAAATAACTTGGCCCTTTGTGACAGTATATCTGATGCTTAAGTTGAGTCGTGAATAATCTGTGATCAATTTTACTGGACACACCAGGGCCTGATGACTGCTGTTTGAAGTGGCTTAGTCAAAGTCTAGACTTAGGAATGATTTGGAAAACCTTCCATCTGACTGAAAACTCCTCAGCTGTGAAAAACGTGCTGATAGTTATTCCTGACGACAGTTATTACAGTGGAACCACCAACACAGAGCCATGTTGGGTTGGACAGCTTCCCACTGTAAAAAAAAAAAAAATCAATATCTAAAATCTGAATTTTATATTACCTTCTGCTCTGGTACAAACGTATTATTACTGGATCACTAGATTATTTATGCCTCTTTACGTATTTAACAGTGTGAAAAAGTGTTAAAAAAGTTCAAAAAGTAAATCAAGGAGCATAAACCTTAAATATGTATGAATATATGCCAAAAGTATAGAGAGCCTTTAAATAATCCAAGAGGGGGATATTAATCAATATTCATGTTAACGTAATCTTTTGTTCAAATTTAAGCAAATCCTAAAATGCATCTTTTCTTTCAGAAAATATACAAATAAAAAAAATAAATAAATAATACTTTTAATTTGATAAGGCTATTGGTGCACATCACATTTTTATTTCTTTATATATGATTTAATAAATAGCATCTCATTTCCATGACTTTCTATTGGGCTTTACAGATAAAATAAATGCACAGCACATTAAAAAGTCTTTTGAGGTTTAATCGCATATAGATTTATAGTATACAGCATCAGTTGGCCTTTCACAAGTCACACTTAATATTTCAAGTAACTCAAGGTTTCTTCTGATCGTCAGAAGCGCTTCAGTGCTCATGCTACTATTAAAAAGCCGAATGCTAAATTGAATTAATTTATATATTCTGTTGTTCTATTTCAAAAGATAAACATTCTGTTGTATTTTTACAAGAACGTGTAGAAATCATGGATCAGTTTATGAAAGAAAACCCTGGACAGTAGAAAGAAAACAGATTTAAAAGCCGGTTTGAGCCGCCAGCAAGGGGCGGTGTTATTTGGTAGACATGATTGTACAGTCGGTTCTCCTCAGTGAGCGCAGGAGAGGAAGGTGGAACGTTTCAATAAGTTCAAATCTCACAGAAACATTTATTTATTTAATTCCAATTCAAAAACTGAAACTCATATTTTATAGACTGATTGCACACAGATTGATACTGAAGTGATTATTTATGGTCATTTTACTGGTTATGGCTAAAACATAAACCAAACCAACTGTCTACAATATTAAATATAACAAAAACAGAAACGGTATGAACAAGTTGCAGCCAACGCAATCATGGATCAGAATGCTGACCAGCTTTATCAGCAAACATCTTCCACAAGAGGTCATTGCTAAAGTAGAATTCTGTTCCAAGTGTTAGCCAAGAAACACAGAAAGTTGAGTGGAAGGAAAAACAAGATAATTAACCTTGAGAGGGCTGTGAAGCGCAAGTCATTTATCATAGCACTTTTCAGCTCATCTGCATTTTTACATCTGATCATCTCCCTCTTAGCAAGTTCAGCTTTTTCTACCAGAGGTTTTCCATCCACTCAACTTTCAAACGATATGCTTGAATTGTCTTGAGATAACATTCTGATATTCTGAGAATTTGAATTTTGGGTTTTCAATAACTGTTAGCCATAATGTTTCAAATGAACAACTAACACTTGGAATGTGTTAAAAGATCAATGTATGAGTTTCACTTTTTCAACTGAATCAGGAAAACAAACAAACTCAACAACATTCTGTTTTTCCATTCTGTTGTAACTCAGTGAACACAGATGGACGTGCATTTTCATGATTCGCGGTACACCTGTTAGCTGAAGGAAATGGAAAAACCAAAACAAAGCCACGATTCCCCTCCCCTGTTGTTTATGATTGCTCTCAAAGATCAAATTCATTTTGAAATCAAAACGTGTTTGGATGGTGTTTTTTTTTCTGCATGTAACATCTTTGGTGGCTCTTGCATGAATGGAGTCCTGGACGGACCCGGACATCCTGACCCAACCCACAGCCCAAAGTCTGAAAGTTCACAAAAATAATTCTATGGTTGATGAGTTCAAACTTTGACCTAGAGAGGATTGAATACTGAGCAACACCGAAACAGGCCTTCAGGTTGGTTTCAAATCTGAATTATAGCTGGAGTTATTGGCCACCTGTGGCCTATTGTCATACTTACAGTGGTTGTACAGCGATCAATACAAAACTGAACATGCAGTTAAGGAATGGAAAACATGTGGGCACAAATGACACTAGCTGCGTTTACAGTGACCATATAATTGGGGTTAATTTGACTTTTTGAAAATAAATGTGCTTAATGGAAACAAGGCTGTTTTGAAAAACCTAGTTTCTCAATAAAATGTTGAAGTGATTTATTTATTTATTTTTTTGAAATACTGAAACTGGTTCATTTTGAAAAACTGCAATGGAAACACTTTGTTTACATGACACAAGTCACAAGATCATCAACTGGATGTTACCACTGGTCCAAACCATGAAGAACAAGGCAACAGGAAGTAGTTCATGGCATGTTTTTTGATTACTTACTGTATAAACACACTTATTCGTGTGATTTCAATTATGTTTCTTATTTAATAGAAACATTGCGATTCCAAAATTGTGTTGTTTTTTTCCGACATTAGCAGAATACCGACAACATTTTGCGCACGTTTGTAACAGAAACGCAGCTAGCGCTTTTCTTGTGCTGCCCCTCGGCAGAATGGCGCCCCGGGCAGTGAGACGTATTTCCACGATTGTCGCTGAAGAGCAAAGGAAAACATGCTGCGTGTGCACACCACACACTACACATGGCTGGATTACAATTTCCAGTTAGCAGAAGTCTGCGACACATTTAGCATTCAGGAACGGAAATGGTTAAGTCAGTTGCTGAAACAACGAGACACAGAACACAATCATTTAAAGCTTTCACATTCCGACGCAGATATGTTAGGAGACAAATGGAACAGGTGAGAGTTTCTCTTTACTGCAGCAGGAATAAAACGTCTCGCATTTAACACAAAGTTTGTCATCTTCATATTGTTCTGTCCACTATTAGTTGTACGACTACCCTGCAATCGCTACACTGCATTTAAATTTAAGGCAACGCATCACAGACTGGACTGCCACTACAAACACATTTCCCTGTATATTTGCATTAACACGAGAGAGAGTGTATTGCTCCTGGGCTCTGCCTGTATACGGCCCCCAGTTCGCAGACGGGGGTTTTGGTCATTAATACCTTATTAAGGCCCACAGAGGAAATTACATTCAACCGTAATTAAATTCAGTGAATTGCAGCAATTTTAAAACAATGTCAGGAGCTGAAGTGTGGCAATTTGACATTTAGTGCAGCATACTTGATATGAGAGTGGGACTACTGTACCCAAGACGGTTAATGCAGCATTTTTTATGTCTTGATCAAAGGTTTGCACAGGTATTACACAGCTTTACAGTGCTCAGGAGGACAGAGTAATATATGGATACCAGCATCACCAGCTGTGACCACATCTGTTCAGTTTTTGTTTTTTTTTGTAAAAGTTGAGTCAGTTTTATTCTGTTAAACCCTTTTTATACTGTTTGAGAAAAAAAAAAAAAAAATCAGTATCCAAAGTAGTTGTTCCTAGATAAAATTCTGGAATATCCAGTAGGTGGCAACACTGTGAACATTTACCGCTCCAAAATACAAAAAAAAAGAAAAAAAGGAGAAAACTACTTTAGCTAATTTTGTCTCTGACACCAATTGCTATTTTTCTTCCACTTTTCATGGCAACTTGAAAGAGAAAGACGAGGAAAAGGTTAAAAAATGTGTTGCTTCTGTTTCCAGCAGAATGCAAAAACCTAAGTATGCTGCGATATTAATGTTCCTTCAGCTCTTCATTTTGTGATGTTAATACACAATGGTAACACACAGAGCAAATCATTAACTCAAATGATTTCCAGGTGGAATTAGACTGCTTCAATTTCTGCAGTATTTAT
This sequence comes from Poeciliopsis paucimaculata, assembly GCA_903067055.1. Taxonomy (NCBI): domain Eukaryota; kingdom Metazoa; phylum Chordata; class Actinopteri; order Cyprinodontiformes; family Poeciliidae; genus Poeciliopsis; species Poeciliopsis paucimaculata. The sequence goes on from CAEGAD010064553.1 coordinate 34,314, forward strand.
TCTCATCACCACTGTTGCCAATATTCTCCCAGACTATAGGAGGCAGTGTAGGGCACCTGTTAAAAACACTGTTATGTGATGTGAATGCACCCAAAGTACTTTTTCACAACTGGATCCATGTTTGATTTATTTAATTAGAACACTAATTGAATTTCGGAAGGGTCTTTAAACTGGGGATTGCATCTGGCTTGTATTTTCTTCGTATTGGAAACCAGGTGAACTCAGAACAACAGACTGATGTTTGAACCTGGATGGTTTCAATTCAAAGTGAATCAAAGTAATGTGTTTATTTCATGAATAAAGAAACACTCCAGTGGATGGACCTTACGTACATTAAAATCAGCAGCATGTCTGCAGTGTCCCAGAGAGATCGCGCTTATCTAGGACGGGAGTGGCAGGGAAAAGATCAGAAGTTTTGTGTGTTAAGTTTCTTATGTTTACCGCCTTTTTATTACAGTTGTAGTCACAGCTAGTGCGCTGTTATAAACAGATACTGTACCTCCCCTTCCCTACAACACCACGGTTGCTTTGGCAGTTACTTTCAGAGAAGTACCGAGAAGCGCCCCGACCAGAGTGTGGTTGTTCAGTGAGAGGCAACTCTTGGCCTGGAGCTCAGTTGATTTATACTTGAAGGTGTTGCACGGCTGCAGCTGGGGTGAAAGGTCAAGGTTAGGCAGTGCAGAACTGTTTTAAATATTAGTCTCTCTTTGCATGGGCTCTACTTCTTTTTGGTTTTGGTCGGCCAGGTCTTCGGAGGCCTGGGCCGCACCGTCAGCCTCCTTCTCATCCCGGTCAGGATCTTCAGTCTCAGTTCGTTTGTACATCTCCCCCTGCTTGCGCTCACGCTCCAAGAGTCTGTAGTTAATGAAGTTTCCAATGAAAAGCCAAATACTCGCCAGGATGACAACTCCACCACAACAGAAATACATGTACTTGTAATTTTTGGTGACGTCGACAAGTTTCCCTGAAAGAGAAAGCAAAAAAAGATGGTTGAGTTGCATGCAACTGAGGTCATCAAGTCAATAGTACATTTAAAACAAACAAACAAACCGTGTTCAAAGACAGGAAAACTACCTGCTAATGGTGGACCGATGAGAACAGGGCAGCACTCTATAATTGTTGTGAGTCCCACAGCACTGGAGAACCTCGGAGCTCCAACCAGGTCCATCAATGTCTCAAACAGCACTGAACTTACCATGCCAAAAGCAAAGCCAAAAAATACTGCATACACCACCAGGCCAGTGTAGCCTTCCACTAGTGGGCAAAGGATATGGCACACCCCATTGTACAGCACAGCGAAACTGAAAAAATACTGGATCTTGGGGCGAACCCATCGTGAGTTGGCCAGCAGCCCCATCGAGGGTCTGGCAAACATGTCCACGAATGCCAAGATTGAGAGCAGGAAGGCAGCAGAGTACTCATCCACACCCATGTCTTTGGCATAGGCGGCGAGGAAGACAATGGGTGCAAAGAAACCCAGGAACATTATGACGTTGCCTGACAGGTAGATGAGGAAGCCCCGATGCTTGAACAGCGTCAGGTCCAGGTACTTGTTGACTATCTGCCAGAGGCTACGCTTTTCAGTCGTAGTGGTGACGGCGGCCAGCGCCTCGTCCTTCTTGACATTGCCGGGCGGCGGTCCGAGGGGCCTCATGAGGGAGCCGGCCACGCAGCAGTTCAGCAGCAGCCCGCCCAGAATGAGGAAGCTGCCTCTCCATCCAAACTGGTTAAAGAGGTACTGGTTGAGAGGTGCCAGAGTGCTGAGGAAGACTGGGCTGCCTGCCATCGCTAACCCATTAGCAATGGGGCGCTTCTTAAAGAAATATTTGCCTATCATCGTCAACGCTGGCTGCAGGTTGAAGGCCAGTCCAAGTCCTGCAAGACGGACATAAAGAGGACATTCTGCAATGATTAGTCCGCAAGAAACCAAGTTAAGAAAGTAACATATGCAGAGGATCATCACTTTTTCCCAAATTACTGTTGAACTTTTCATTTGATGAAGATAAGTACCTTCCTTTTAAATAAAACAAGTAATACATTAAGTGATGTATTCAAGAACTTATATTCTAAAGATTATCTGATTTCATATGTAGTTTCTGTCAAAAACTGTTAAACTGTTATTTCAGTTTCAAAATGTAACCATGACACTGAATGCATTTGAGTTTAGAAGTAGTATAAATACACTCCACAGTAACGTCTATTTGGCTGCATAATAGCACTATGACAAGTCAGTTAAATTATATATTAAAGACTGTTTGTGTCAAGGAAACATCAAATAGGATTTTTAATTATTTCTTTTTGATAGAATGAATACAACTAATCATCACCCAAACATTTTAGCTCATTAAAGATTGAAGCTGCCTTCATTTTTTACCTACTCACATCATGTTGGGATCATTTTAAAGTTATATTATGATTATTATTAAAGTTCCTTTTTTAAAATACTTTTTTTTTTTTTTTTAAACAGTATTTAAAAAGAAAATACTGTAGATTTTCCAGTAAATAAATCAATCCTGCTAGAACAGGGTTTCCTCAGTTTTACACGTTTCCCTGCTTTAAAAAAACACCGATGACTGAAATTCAACAAAAGCCCGTTAATTCACCATCAGCTGAAAACAGGTGTGCTGGAGCAGGGAAACATCTACAACATGCTGCTCCGTTTGTCCAGAGGACCAGGGTTGAAAAATGCTAGCATAGCTGAACCTAGGGGTTGCTAAGTAAATGCTAAGTTTTGCTCTACATGCAATTATCCAAAACGTTGAAAAACAGCAATTACATGATCTAACGTATTAGAAAGGATGCACCTAATTATGCACCAAACATGTTGAGCAAAAGAAAAGCTGTCTAGACAAAGCCACTGCTAAGCATCTGCTTGCTAATGTTAGCATTTAGCACCAGAGAGGCACACATTCGTAGATAATTTTGTAGCTCTTTACTAAAATATGTTTTTGGTGATTTTATTTGTTTAATAGCTTAAGTTTCTCACTATGTAGTGAAGAGTGGAGTCAGCTGTTATCAACCCGTTCCGTACTCTGCTGATGGATGCTAGTAGCTCCTATGCAAACTTTAAATGCCATAAGCTGGACTTTATCTTGTTGTAATGTCTCAATATTAGATTTTTGCTTGTTCCTTCAGCTGTTTTCGAGTAATAAATTCAGTAATTCAGGCTAGTATATTATAATTTGCCAGACGTCCATAATAGGAAGTTGGAAGACAAAACCGCCTAAAAATAAAGTGCAGTACAATGACTGAACAGATTAAATGATGCAAACATGTTTCTTGCTACCCCGGTTTTATTTTAACTTCTCCTTGGCGAGGTGGAGGCTAATCCCACCGTCTCAACGTGGACTTCCTGAAGTGGCCAGGCTTACCTCCGATGACACCGATGCAGAAGTAAAGCTGCATCACGTTGGTGCAGAAGGACGCTAAGATCATGCCCAGGGCACAAAGACAGCCGCCCATCATGACGATGGGTCTGCAGCCGTAGCTGTTGACCAGTATGCTGCTGATGGGACCTGCAGCGAATAAACAGAAAACACACAGAGGCGAAGGCTGAAGAATTTAATCTGAGGACTAGAGACAACAGCTATCAGCGACATTATCTCCTCCAATCTGTGAGCGATGAGCGGCTGTGTGTAATTGCTCTGTCAGCATTAGAGGGACATGTTAGCTGCCCAACATCATCATCCTGTCAGATGAAATTTTATTTGTATAGCACATTTCAGCAGCAAGGCATTTCAAAATGCTTTACATCATAACAAACACAAAAACACAAAGTCATGCAAGATAGAATAAACAATCAAAACATTACATTAAGTCAAGAGCCATCATTAAATTTTTCATTGATTACGTTTCAAATCCGACTCTACAACCCAACTTTACAGACTCCAACAAACTGAACAACTAATCAGACCCGTTTCTACGTCTCTTTGTAGCGTTATTTTTTTTTTTACATAAGACTAACTTGGCTGACTTGACGTTTCCGATCGCTGTCAGAACCAAAATATTTCTGTCTTCTTATTATAAAGAGGGAGATAAATGACAGCTTCATTGATTTGTTTACAATAATAAAAACTGCAGCTTTTAGTACTGGAGTCTGCTAAACTTTTGAGTGCATGAATGCTAACCTGAGCATAAAAAGATGTTTTTTTTTTAGCACTTTCTTAGTACAATATCTTTACTACCACCTGGAAGATGAGTTATATTTGTACCAGCTCATCATAAAAACCACAGACGACTGAGTCATCGCAGAACTCGCTCTTCGGGAATCTCTTCCCGACCTTGAGGAAAGCTTCCCTCATTACCATTTGTATTCACGGGGGAGAACGGGAACCTGAAATTGGCCATGATGAGAACTCGGCTGATTACACCGTTTCTGGCTGGGAGACGACCAGTGTTTTGCAAAAAGATGTTCAACCTCTTTTTGACTTCAACCTCTTCAACCCAGAACCATCCAAGGACCTCCACTGTACCGGCCTGTAGTAGTGAACAGAAAGCCATCATGGTCCTATTAGACCATCACTCACTCATTAGGTGAGTTTCCATTGACTGTATAATTGCACAATTTGACATTTTGAAAATAAATTAGCTTTATGGAAGGATGACAATTTTGAAAAAAAATTATTTTTCAATGAAAGGTTTTGGTGTTGGAATGAGTTTTTTTTTTTTTTTTGGTTGTATCAAAATTTGTTTATTTCACAAAACTGCAATAGCAACACTTTTTTCTCATCACACGAGTCACAATAGGATGTTACCACCAGTGAAAACCACAAAGAAGAAGACGACAGGAAGTGTTGGGAGGACGATGGCACTGTGTGTTCTTTAATGACTTATCAGGTGAACAAACTTATTCACGTTACAATAATTGCGTTTCATATTTAACGGAAACACAACAATTGCGAAATTGTGTTTTTCCAGCATTAGCGGAAACTTGAGTATTAATTCATCACATCTATATACCTAAATATGCTAAATTGCTGGTATGCTATTTGTGTTAACAAGTAATAAATTAGAGACTAAGTGCACATTTAGAAAATGGGATTCCTGTTAAAGGGAGGATAAGCTGGAAGATCAAGAAACAAACAGGTTTAGTTGATGTGTTGTCTTTAAATGTACTGTCTTTAGACAGAATGCAACACACTGGTTCTAACAACAAATGCACCATACTGATCTTAATCACATTGCTGCATTGGAGCATTCACTTCAAAGTTCAAACAGGTCACGGTATACTACATGTTTTAACTAGGCCAGACAGCTGCGAGAGTTTTTTTCTGAAGTTTCCGACTGCTAACCTGTCAGTGTTACCACACCTCATTCCACTGAAGCGTTTTATTTAGAAGTCACTTTGTTTGACAGGTCACCTACATAACCAGTTGGGCAACTGAGCAACAAATCCTGAAGAGGTAAGACTTTAGTCAGTCTGTATACACGGCTGAGCGGTGAGAACAACAGGTTTTCAGGAAACAGGAAGGTAAACCACATTGCTGGTTCCAGATGTCAAAGGAATCATTTTGAATTTTGTTGGCAGTTTAGAGTTCAGGAACTGAAGAGCGGAATTATCGCTTCCAGCTGTGGCATCAGAGAGGCAACGTTCCTACCTCTGGCTATATTTGACCCAAAGCATTTTATACTCATAACATGAACAGTGTCTATAAAAAGTATTCGTCCCAGGGGCCACAGGGGGCCACAGAGGAGGGTTCCCATAAACGGTTCTCCAGTAAGAGCAGCAATACTTGAACTTTTTTTTTGACTGAAGTTAAAGTAAGAAGTAACCATGCAAGAAATTAAGAATAAAAAAGTAAATGTTAGAAAGAGTGATGATTTATAATTTAGAAATGATGTCATTGGATTGACAAAAGCAGAAAGTTTCTGTGCAAATTCTGCTGTTTTAAACATTAAAGTTTGAAAAACAAGATAAAGAAATAATGTGATCACAAAATAACTAAGTGACAAAATACAGTTATGCCTTAGACTTGTCTGTTTTTTCTATCCATCCTCTGACTTATACTTTTCAATAAACGTTTCTCTGACTTAGAGTGTTTTTTTGTCTTCATGCTGTCCTGATGAACCAGTGGTCTTCCGCACACAGAGGTCTTTAAACTACAATCACACATTCCACACATTATTCCATTGTAAGATTGCTTCCACTACTTGGTTGGACCTCTGTTAAATTAGGTCAGTCTCTTTAACGGGTGACATGGGGGACCCCAACCTCTCATCCAATGATAGACGCCATTCCTAGAAATTCTCAAATCTAGCATCTCATTTAATTTACTTGTATATTTTTATCTTCCTGAAGCAAAGAAAGAATTGTGAAAATGTAACTCCTCGAGTGTCTATCAAGGCTGTTTTGTTTGTGCAGCTGACTCTTAGTTTTGCATGTTGTAGACAAGGTTAGCACGGGGCAGTGCTAATAAAGGAAAAGGTCTTTTCGGCCATTTGGAAGGACTGGATTATCACCTGTGGGTGTCTGCTGCTTGGCTCATTACCAGCTAGCCTTCCGCTAATGGCGGCGCTGTGTAAACAGCACACAAAAAGCAGCTGCAGGGGAATTAGAAAGGTGTTAAACATTCAGAGTGATGGAATCGCCGGTGTAATAGGCAAGACAAGAGAGCAGGTGTTTAATGAATAGCTGATGAGTTCAATCAATATGAATGAGTGAGTAACAAGAGCCACTCACTTAGTACCTGCACATATTGACGGAGTCAACACATGATAATGACATTCAGTCTGTGGAAAGCTTTAAAAAGGAGATCTGTGAGTCGGGATCTGACCATTTATCCACTGCTATTCCCCCGCTGCAGTCTGCTAGAGGCAGGCCGATAATGAGCAACAAGCAGCCAACCTTGTCGGCGTTGGCGCGTTTTCGCACAGCTTCAGAGTTTAAGCTAATGAATACTGCTCATGACGAACAACCAGATGCATTCTCTCCAGTTTGTAGCCATCATATCCACTGTGGATCCCTTCAGAAAGTCTGGATTGGCAAACAACAACAACAACAAATATAGCCTGCATTGCATCGTCAACATACTTTTAAAGATTTGCTAAGTGTCTCTTTGTTCTGCTGTGTCCGACCATCCAGCCTCATCACGCTTGTTTCTGACCGGCACAGATGGCAGCAGCAGCAGAGGCTCTGATTGGAGGATTACAGCGTGAACAGATGGCAGCCATGGTGGGCCTGGGTGAGCGATCTGCTGAATGCAGACCAATAAGCTGGGGCCCGTGTTCGGCTCACGACCAATTCCCACCAGTCAGAGGCTTCTAATACAAATTTCAGTCACCCGTCGTCTGATTGGCTGCCTTACCCAGCTATTTAGCATGGCTTTATTAACTAACATCTCTGATTCTGATTGAGATCTGTAATTAATATTGTGAAAACCACCAGGTAGGAACTCTAGTTGTGACCGTCACTTCCATCTTTTTAGTTCCTGCCAAAAGGGATTTGTTCAGGTCCAGGGTCCGGAAAAGGGCAGCTAGCATCTCTGCAGATCTCACACATGCTGGACACAAACTTTTTGGACTTTTACCTCAAGGATGGTGCTACAAAGTCCTCTTTACAAAAACTAGCTTCTTTTGTCAAAAACAATGTATATATACCTAATTACAAAAAACGTTATGTATTATTTATTTATTTTTATTTAAGTTTATTTGATAGGGACAGACACACACGAACATAGACAAACTGCACAAAAACAGTAGCCCCATGTTTTTGATTATGGACTTTAAATCAACAGGAAGTGAGTTCCAGACTGCAGATCCTCTCACAGACAGAGCATTTTGAGCAAAAGTGTTTCTTCGAAATGGAACCTTACAGTTTCCATCTGAAGCCGCTCTAGTAGCTCTGCTATTGCCCTGCAGTCTCTGTACGCAGTCACTTAATGGTGTAGGTGCATATCCATTTAAACACATAAAAATCAATTTTAAAAGATTATAATTTATAAAATTAGAAAAGTCTAAAATGCCAAATTTGGCCAAAATGTGACAATGAAGAAATCTGATTGGCTTTTGATGTAAAACCTTTAAAGCCCGATTATAAAGTATTTGTTTATATTTTAATTGTCTTCATTGAGAGCAAAAGTAGATCTGAAGTCAAATATTCTTTGTGTCACACAAGCAAATAAAGCCGATTCTGATCATCTAAAATCAGTTTTTTGGTTAATAAGAAGACATAAATTTAATGCCATTTACTCTTTGTCTTCAAAAACATATTAAAGTTTGTACTTCTCGAATGTGTTGCTACCAAATTATTTTGCTCATCATTTGCTTAGCTTAATGAGCAAAGTTTATTAAGCGAGGCTAATCTGGGATGAAATATGACTTCAGATTTAACTTCCCACCATGATCTGTTCGGTTTTATCCAGAATGCTATTTCTTCTGTTGATTTGCCACAACTAAAAGGACCCAAATAATGTGGTTTATTTTGTGTCTTTGTTTAAGCCTCTTATTTTTAAGAAAGAAAGGAAATAGTTTTTGATTTGCCCTGTGGTGTAAGCAACGTAGCAATACCAGGACTGGCTAGCCATTAAGAGCTAGCAATGCTAAAGGCTACTTCCTAGCCTTACAGTTATTTTAAATGACTGACTGCAGTTGATCATGTCTATTTCAAAATCTAAATCATTAAACATCTAAAGTACATAAAAGTATGTTAAACATGAGTTCTATCTAACATATGACAGGTTTACAGATGGCAGTATAAAACCTAGATTATGTTTTGCTAAACATGTTTCAGGACTGCTTACCCGCTGCATACATGACAGCCAGCATGATGGAGGAGATCCATGCCACCTGGCTGTAGGACGCATCGAAGATGATCTGGATGTCTTTAAAGAAGACCGTGATGGCTTTGGGGAAGGCGTAGGAGAATCCGATGGAGATGAAGGATCCCAGCACCACCGCCCACCCCCACCCACCGTCCGGTGGGGGCACGGCAGCAGCTGAGGTGGGGGGTGGCATCACTGGCCCACCTTAACGCTGAGTTTTCGCTGTAGCGACAGATTAAAAAAACAAGGAAAAGACGGATCAATGAATAGCAAATTTGCATAATAAGCTGTAGTTTTGTGGATTGTTTTTCATAAATTTACACCTTTCATTGTTCTGACTGAGACTTTTGTCAAGCCCTTCATCACGAGCTAAAACAGTCCAGGTTGACGTTCCTGAGCTCGTGAAAACATAACGCTGTTATAATCAAAACCTGCTTATTTCGCTGAATGCCAAAACATGTCAAACAATATTATTTCAAGTAATTATCTGTCTTTTTCTGCTATAGAGCTCAGTAAGCTATTGAAACAAATGAATTCTTGTAGTGAATGTACTACAGTGAATGTAGTGAACGTGATACTTCAAACACCTAATATGTCTTTATATGCATAAATATGCACACTGGAAGCTACCACAGGCGCTATTATCTACAGTCTTCTTAATATCTTATGTTGGGCATGCAGCCAATCAGAGGCAAGGAACACGAATGGCGCCTAGGCAGTTCAGATTTTTTTTTAATTTTTTTTTTTACGTTTCCTCTCCAGCAGTGTGGCAGTCATAATTATCATCTGACTACCAAAGTGAGGCCCAGCAGATTTACTTTCACAATTTATAATTTATTAATTTAACAGTTTTCTAGAATCAAAACAAGGATTTCCTCTTTTTAAGTTCTCCTTTTTTTTTTTTTTTCCTGTTCAGTTTTTTTCTTTAATGTGGTGTCTGTGAACCTTTGAGTTTTACTTCCAGAAAATGAAACACAAACAGAACAGATGACAATATCACATCGGCCTCAGCTGCGATCATGACTGAGATCAGTTTCACCCTGAAGTATCAGTATCAGTTGTCCATCACCCAAAGCTAAAGAAACTGGGTGGATTTGTAAGTGCACACCTCTTATTACACCTTTATCTGACCAATAAAACTCCTTCCTCTGGAATCCCACCTTTTTTTCCAACTAATTAACCCGTTACCATACATCAGGGATGACTAGTACATTAAATGTTAGAAATATTTACACATCTGCCAAATTAACTTGTAAGTTAAAATAAGAGCCTTCCATGACATCATGACAGATTCCAAAAAAAAATCTAATTTTCAAAAACCATACATTAAGTACATTTCTGTAAAGTTTCCCATTGGATGCCTCCCTTATTAAGTAAAATAATTGGTCCTGTAGCTTAATTATTGATGGACTTGAGCCAGATCAACTTCATTAACGAGACTTAAGATGAGCCTAATTCAGCAGTCCCATCACTTGCTACAGTTACCATTTAGAATAACCTCAGCGAAAGTGTGTTTATAGGAAAACGTCCCTGATTATTACAGTCGGGCCTGGAGCTGTGTTTACAGTACACACACATCCAGGTGACAATAAAAGCTTTTTTGTTTCCAGTCATTCAGGTGTGACAGCTGCATTCCAGAGCTCCATGTCCGGGTCCACAAAATGTACACCCGGATATGGGTCCAGGTGCACACGCGCACACACACACACAGACACACGCACGCCCCCGCACACACACGCATACAACGTACCTGAGAGACCAGGCCCCGCCCCCAGTTCACCTTGAACATCTCCCCCCTCGGGATATAATGGAAACATTACTATGTGGGAGAGGGGTCAGGTGATCAAATCAGGTCATGCCGGGTGTTCCTGAGCAAACACACCTTCATTACCAACAACCTGTTCACAAATGCATTGCAAACCGTGAAGGTTATGCTAAGTATTTTCAGGGTTTCATTCTTTATCAGTCAGCTGTCACTTTGGATTGTAATTAGGTTAAAATGCCAGCAGATCGCTTTGCTTTACAAGTAATCAGCCAGTTAGAACATTTGCATAATAAGATGACGTGCAAACCTGAGAAAACCAGTTTGACGTTCTTTAACTATACATGTCTGAGCATATCCCAAGATCATGTCTGAGCATTTTAAAGGTGGGAATTTACCAAAGGTAATATTGGGATGATATGTATGTTTATCAACCGTCCAGTCTACAGTTTACGCATCTCCCCCAAATTCTTAAATTTTCTTCACATTCCCCTTGAGACTAATACGATCTACTTTTTTCCTTCCATTTAACTTTCTATTGATATGACTGGATACAGCGCTCAAATGCATTTTTAAGGCTTGGAGTGAGTCAGTGATTGGATAGCCATCAAGTCATGATTGTGTAGTAATAAAATGCTTCATGACTAAAAATCTTTTTTTTTTTTGCTGACCTGAGAAACAGAATGTTGGGCTTCATTCATTTTCATGTAAGCCTTAACCATGAACATGAACAGAAATAGTCTGACTCTGAGTAATAAATCAATGGAAATTTAGAGATTTTGAATCGAACTGCAGCTATAAATAAAACTTTATGATGACGTTCTAATTTATTGGAATAATGAACTGTAGTTGAGACAGACTGCCGACCTGTCCAGAGTGACCCCGCCTCTCGCCCGGAACGTTAGCTGGAGACAGGAACCAGCACCTCCCGACCCCACTAGGGACAAGGGTGTAAAGAAAATGGATGGATGGAATTAACTGTGGTCAAATGGAGCAATATGAAGACATAATTACGTAACTTCAACCTGTTCATTAGCTTTTTTATCATTTAAATTAGAAATATGGAATAAAATCAAAGACAACGGCAGAAAGAAATCTGAAGTTTCTCAAAATTCGACTTACCTTTATAAACTACTTCTATCCTGCTCTGCTATCTGCCATGAAGCAAAACTGTTTATCCACTCAGACCCGCTTCACTTCCAAAAGTCTGGTTAAACATGTCCAAAGTGGACTTAGTAAACAATTATTCACTGATTTGTCTTCGACTTATCTCTCAGCATTAAATTCCCTAGATTGAGAGCAGAGTGAAGTGTGTGGCCTGGTTCGAGGCGGAGTGTGTGTACCTGAAAGCAGCCGGCTCAAGCAGAACCAGCAGGATGATTCTTCACTTCTGAGACTGACTAAATGACTCACGACAACGATGTTAAGAGAGAGCAAGCTGCTCTGCTTCCTGCTCTAATCTGCTCAGGTTGTAATAAAACCAGGTTGGACTATATAAAGCAGCAGTTACCTGAACACACACTGGGATGACTTGGCCAAATACAATTTGCTTTGTCTCAATAAAGGGAGATTTTGACTGAAATAAATTAATCAAGACCTTCATCAATATGCATATTTAGATGACTGGATGACCATTAGTACAAGCCGAAGTGTAAAGAAAGCACTTCTATGACTTTGTATTTTTATGATGCAAAGCACTTTGAAATTACTTGTTGCTGAAATGTGCTGCACAAATAAAATTTGATTGAGTGATTGATTAAATAATGTAAAAAAAAAAAAAAAAAAAAGCTACATAACTACCCTTCCAAGCATTTAGCTTGGAAAAAGTAAGTGAATCTTCGTCGGTGCTGACTGAATGTCTGCATAGGATAGAATGAGATTTAGTAATGATATTCATATCAGTTCAAACTATCACAGCATTAAGCACTTTTAGGCTAACATTGTAAACAAGAAATTGTTCTTAACGTTTTGTCTAGTGGCATAAAGATTTAACTACCAAACCAGGCCCGGCGCATGGGCGGGCATTGGGGGGCATTGCCCACCCACACAGTCAGCTGTGGACCAAATATTACAACGTGCAAGAAATTCCAAGCCCGCTCTGCATGATATGGTGACCGGCTTGTTAATGAGGCAATGAAGCTTCAAACTGCAGAGACCAAGCACCCTGTGCATAAGCAACACTTCGGGTGTCATTGTCTCCCAGATGGGACGTTTCGTTGCAGAGAAACAAGCTCAGGGCTCCCATTAATTTTACCGTTATAGTGAGTAAACATTTTCACAAAAGTAAAATGTTTGTTTTTGTGGCGCATCTGTATCTCATTTTGAAGGGATATGCAAACGTTACCATAGCGACCAGAGTCAGAGAGCGTTAGGGCAGAGGTCGAGACAAGATGAAAGGAAATCTTGTGAGTTTTAGGTCTGGTACACACGGCACAATTGTCGGCCGATTTTCCAAACCTCTGACCACAGAGCTGATGAAAGTCCAACGGGTTCGGTCGGTTAGTGTGTCCGGCCACACGGCAGGAGCAACACACCACAAGAACCGGTTCCACTCACCAACATCCCGAAGAAACTCCAGTAAAACCCCTAACATATCATATCATACGTGAATTTAGAATTAAACAAACACAGATGATGATGTAGGAGCAGTAGTGATAGTTTATGGACTCATTTTAAGCAATAAAAGACAAAACAGAAAGAAAATGCATTTGATAAAAGGAGCAGCCGCTCTATTTGCTGCACTATGATTTGGAGGTGGGTTATGTTTTTTCGTAGTTAACATTTTTAACTGAATAAATATAACCACATATACTAAACACATATGAAAATGACCTTTACATATAGTAATAAACATTTCCACATATCACCTCTGATGTCCACCGGACTCTCAGTTGCCATGTCAACTGTTTGGGATTCCCCTCCATTCTTACGTCACCGCGCTTTCTGATTGGCTCCCTGTCACATTCAACAGGCTGTGTTCTCGCTCCCAGGCAGGGAAAAGCCCACAGGCTGAGATAATCGGGCCGAGACTACGTTGAATATTCAACACACCATCACGTAAAACACCACACACTGCAGGACGCTGTAAGATTGCCATAAATGAAAAATCGGGGCAAAAAAAAAAAAAGGGTTATCTGACGGGTTCCTCTTACAACCCCCTTCCCCTCCCTTATACCTAAGAGCAATTTAGAACTGTTACTAACCATACCATGAGTGTTCTTGAACTGTAGAGTGAGAATTTTAACAGCTTTAAATGGCTTTACTGGGAGCATGACTTCATAGCCGGGGAAAAGATTGTGCCTCAGCCGAGTTTGTGTTGGGAAATATAATTTGGAGTATCAGTCCCTTGTATTTCTGTTTTAATCAAAGTTAGAGATTAAGCTTCTTTTTTTTTCCCTATAGCTCCACACAGAGGATCTAATCCATGCTAATCAGATTACAGACAGCAGCTCTCAGCAGAGATGCTGGTTTGGACTGAATGCAACCACAATGCACGCCGGTTTCTTGTAATCTATAAGCAGCTTAAGTTGATGGGTTTGAATATGACGCTCCAAATAGAAAGAGCATGGGGAAGAGTTTAAAAAGGGAACAGTGTGGCTTTACAGAACGTGTTCATAATGAGCCATTTGAGTGGAGAGGAAGTCAAGCAAAGTCACTCTTCAGTCATTACAATGTCAACACATCCTAATGTTGCTTCCAACGGCCACAGTCAATAGAGGCCATCTCTGCTGTGTCCTTCACTGGATGGTTCTGACAGAGTTCTAATGGGTTTATAATGGCATTGGATTAAATCAGCTAATTTAAACTGACACAAACTGAGCTAAAAATGTGATCCAGTCTCTAAAAGTTGAAAACTATGGAAGCGTTTTACCGTAGGAGCTTGGAAATCAATTCAGAAATGGTATCTTGTTAAAACGAGAAAGTTTTCTTGTTGTACCCAGTTTTATATCTTTAAGGCATAAAGGGTCTCACTATGACTGTCCTCACTTCGTTTCTTCTAGACATCTAAAAATATGACCTTTTTTCCTTAAAAAGAGGGTATTTTGCTATTAATGACAGGTATGTGTGATTATAACAAATTTTTTAAATCTATTTGGCTATTTCTAAGAGCACACCACCTTTCAGGATGAAATAAATTTTCCATTTTCATATGTTGATACTGGGCTTGAAAAGCAAAACAGTCAGCAGTTGAATTTATCCTCACTAGTCAATTGTGCAGTTTGACATATCAAAAATAAAACTGCTTAATAGAAATAGGTCAATTTAAAAAAAGAAACAACTCCTTCTTTAATAAATATTTTGCCGCTAGGATGAGGTGGGTTTTTTTGTGGCTGCATCAGAATTGTTTGTTTTTTTTCACAACCCTACAACGGAGACATTTTGTCCCGCATCCTACGAGACACGTGATCAACATCCTGATGTTGCTACTGACGCAAACCAGGAAGAGGACAGGAAGTAGTTGTTGCAGGATGATGATGAGGCGTGTCTTTTAGTGGCCTATCTCGTGAACAAACTTATTCATGTGTGATTTTAATTGTGCTTCTTATTAAAGAAGAAGCACAATTAAACAAGTGTGTCGGGAACTTAACTCTACGCATCCTGCTGTGGAGAGCTCCTCTTCAGTGGAAGCTGCCCACAGCAAGGCAGTTGGTCAGCTAAATCCAGTGCAATAAAGCCAGGAACCTGGACAGAGGGTCCAACTAGGGTGGAGGTTCACCTTCCAGCAGCACTGCTCTAAACACGCAGCTGAATTACAATGTGATGGTTTAGCTGTAGCAGGTGCTAGAATGTTCCAGTCAACGTACAAACTTAAATCAGTCACGTCCCCCAAAGAATTTGCATTCATAATACAAATGCATTTGTTAGACACTGTGCCTCATCATTTAATATATCCTGAAGTCTCACGGACAGTCCAACACGCGCTAAAATTGACCCATATGAAACACGAGGGCAGAAGTTGAGCGATTCGTCCAACAAATTCACAAAGATTGAACAGAAACAGAAAGAACAGAAAGCAGCTGTGAATCATAGAGGACATGAGTGTCATGGTACAACCGGTTTGTACACAGTTAGGGGAAAAAACTCTGAACAACCCAGAGCCATCTCTTTCCGACAAAAAACCTGAGTAAGGGTCGTCTTCTAACCAGATTGTTAGAGAAAATCAAGACTTTTAGCACTTAACATTGAACAGCAACCTGACAAACAGGCTTGACAAAGCGGTAACACGACCCCTACGGGTCAGCGGGTTCCAGCGTGACCACCACACCCCCAACCTCTTCAACTGAGTCTCATGCTGGGACTTAAAGTTATGTCAAGGCAAGCTTAGCTCTAAGGTTATCTCAGTGTAATAGCACTCCTTTTGTTTGACAAACAGTTCATGATTAACATAATTATGGAGTCTGAAGGTTGGACTGAAGCACAGACCATTTACAGTAAACACAATGGTCTATTCATCACCGTGGTTCAGGTAAATACACTTGACCTTGGTTGGAGAGCGCAGGAGAACGGGCAGAGAGACAGCAGCTCTTTCTGACAACTTCTGTCTGTCTGTCAAATACGTTCAGGTGATAACACCCGTTCTGCTAACTGTTCAGCCTCTGCACTGTAAAGTCCTTGAGCAAATTCTTGAACAAGAGCCTGGAATGGAAAGGTCCCCTTCGGTTGTTCCATGTGGGCTGCCAACACCTATGTTCAGCAACCAATCCAGGGCTTTCTTACTGCCACACCTCTCTGGCCTCATGGAAAAGGTCAGATTGAGGTGTTTCTACTGCTGTAAGTTAGTAACTAAAACCTTATTTATAGAGAACCTATAAATAAGGTTTTTTAAATGCCTTATAAATAAGGCATTTATATTTAACAATATAAATGCCACTAAGTACCTCACACTAAACAAATAGCTATTAAATTAAGACCTATTGACTAAAAGTGCATATAAAGCGACGCATGTAGAAGTTCTGCATTCTGCCCATTAAGAGCTTTAGGTCAATACAAGAATCTTAAAATGCACTCTGAAATAAACCACAGGCCTTTGCAGACCTGTAAGCAGTGAGAGTCACATGTGAGAAGGTATTATTTAACCAGAAGTCTGGCATCAGCGTATTGAACAACCTGATATTGTTTTATATATATATTGTTATTGCTATATGGTTATTGCTAACGTTTTGTGAAAAATGGTTTGCAATAAGCAGAAAGGCACGACTGTTTACTTTGGTAATAATTTTCAAATGACAAGAGCAGGAATGAAAAGCACCAGTTGTTCCAAATGATTTTTTTAATTATTTTATTCTGGAAAGATAAGTAGTTCTTTTTTCTTTGTTTAGCTGAAGAAAAAAAACAGACATTCACTGTTTGGCTAAGACTAAGCACTTCAGTAAAGTGTAGTTAAGAAAGAAGATTACAACTAAATGTCATCTGTTTATTAGTGATACCAGGTTCAATGAATTTACCCAAAGAGTGAGCAGATATAACAAAAAAGCAAGGACTCTAAAATAGAACCTTGGGGTACACCAAACGTGCTGTTTGCTAATGTAACTGAGTGTTGTTATCGAGCCCAACAGAGCTGCTATAAGTCAAATGCTGGCAATACACCCACAATAACTTTTAAATAGTCAATTACAACAAGAACTGCTTCCTTTTAACTACACAAGAAGAGCATCAAACCGAGATAAAGTTTCTGAATAACAAAAATGGCTTCTGGTACAACTGCCCTCACAACCAAAAGCCGTTTTTGTTCTTTGGGTACTGTTATCCTCAGATGTATTCAGGTGATATTGCAGCTAAATGTCATTAAATGTCACTATTCTCTAGAGCTTAGACAGCAGTATCTTACCCCTAACCGCCATCATCAATCTTGGTTTTGTAAATAAAGTCTAATGAGCCTGCCCAGATGTTGAAATAGGCAACTGCTTTTCAGAAAACCACAACATGTAGACATTGTCAACGGAACTGTTTAGGATCCTTAGGGAGGAGAAACGTCAAAACAGAATGGGACACATGACGACGAGCTGTCAAGTTTCCACCTTGGCTACAGAAAGTGGTCATCTGGCCAGCATGGTATTCAGCACATCCCATTATAAACCCGCTCAGTGTTGTTTTTACACTTCACTTTGTGTGCAGATTCAACAAAGAAGATAATGATATTAACAATGATTTATGGGAGGCAGAGCTGTCTTAGTTGTCCAACCCATCCCACAGATGCTTGACTGGGTAAAAGTCTGTGAAATAAGCAGGTGAAGACAGTATGACAAAGTTCTTGTTAGAATCCCAGAAGCAGCATTGCTTTGAGGAAATATGCATCACCCTGTTGAAGGAGGCCACAAAATGGTCTGAAACATCACTTAACTTGAGGGTAGATGTCAAAGTAACATCCATAGATGATAGGACCAAAGGTTTCCCTAGAGGAGCATAGAGCACTGCACTCCCTCTGTCAGTTCACCTTCTACCTAATTCATCTGAGTAACATACTGTATATACACAAAAGTAAACGATACAATCTTCAGACATCTACACGATTTAAGCAAACATGGTTATGCAGAACAAGTCATCTTCTTGCATTGCTACATGGTCCAGTTCTGATGCTTCCATGCTTGTGGTTGGCACTTTCAGTGGTCAGGAGTCAACATGACCACCCTGAACTGGACTTGCCTCTTTGTGTATATCTCCAAACCTTGATGATGTCATCAATTCTCCAGAGTTCCTCCCAGGGATGGCATAGATACTGACCGTTGCAAACCCTGGGAGACCCCGGAAGAGCTAAAGGTCTGGAGATGCTCTGACTCAGATGTCCAGCCATCTGGGTGAGTTTGGCCCTGGTCAGTTTTTTTTCTTACCCCACTCCCTGCTACCAAAAGAAATTATGAAAATACGACCCAAGAAAAAAATTTTGTAACGTTTTCTTAATGGAACTTTCAGTCACCGAAGCTCCTTTTTCTGGGGTAAATTTCTAACCTGGACAGCCGTTGGTCACATTGGTAAATGGAAACAGAAGGGGGAATTATAGAAAACTGCACTGGTTGTGGAAAAGATTCCATTAGAGGAAAAAAAAAATACCTCAACATATCAAAAAGGACAAAATGTCCTCATGTTGCTAACTATGTAACCCTCAAAATTCTGTCATACAGAATAAATAAACAGTATTATTCACTTCATTATCCTCCTGGTCATTATGCTACGCCTGAATAAAACATAAAATGCTACAGTCAGAAACATGGGAGAGAAATGTTGTCCGTCACTGATTAAATATCTTGATTTTACTACTTATGGCCACAGAGGCCGCTGTTGAGTAACTTCACAAGAGTGATGTCATGATGCTCTGCCCCTAACCCTCTGTCACGCTCATTTTGAAAGAGGTAAATTTAAAACAAGAAGCTACGTCTACATTCCCCTTTATGAACCGTCCTGTGACCTTACGTAAGGCGGCTCAACCAGAACAGGACTACATCTAAGCAGAAATACCACATACTGAACCCGAGACAACGTGCTGCTTTGCAAACTAGTCTTCATCGCATCCTCTTGGAGAGAGAAACAAAAACTCACCACGAGGTTATCTACAGCCAGCTCAGTAGCATAAAATTCTGCTGCTGACTGTGTGGGGCAGTAGCAGCTTAATCATACGGCGCTGCTGATGTCAGGACAGATACCGGATGAAGCTAGCTTTAATTCCCATGGCGGGTATAGAGCTAAACAGGAGGAGACTTTCAAAATCTAACATTTGACAATCACATGTCCGCCTTTCTCCACGGGCACTTGAACGCGTCATTTAAAAAACGTCTTCAGGCATCTAACAAGGACACGCAGCAACCGGTCGCTACCTGCGTTAACCGTAGTTAACGTTAACGTTAGTTAACTGCAGTTAGTTAGCCTCCCCAAACAAACCGACCGATAATGTCCAGGACCACCCGACAGAGACACGCCGAGGTCCTCCATGGTTACCTTTCAGATGAAATGTAGACGTCCGTGTGTGCTCACGCGCTGCCCTGCCGAGCTCCGTGACCTTGCCGCGGAAAGATGCGTGTGTCCGTGGGAACGGGGGTGGATGCGACTTTGAGTTTCCTGAGAGTGTCTGAGCCCGCCGCTCAGGCGCAGAGCAGCTTGCAGGTGCTGCCGCGGTGCGGAAGGCGGCGCTGCGCTGAGCGACGTGGTGCGGTGCGCGGCGCGGCGCGGCGCGGCGCGGCGCTCCCCGGGCTCTGGAGCAGATCAGGGCGGCTCAGACCGGCTCCTCATCCTCATCTTATTAATTATTCCTCCATCATGCTGCTGAACATCGCAGAATGCTGACCAAACAGCCGCACAGCAGCATTTCCGTCACACCATTAGCCCAAACTTTAATGCATTTAATGATGACAAAACACAAAGTAAGTAGTACATAATGTAGAAGTGGAAGGAAATAATACAATATGTTATAAAATATTAAATCAACTATGTGTGTACACATAGTAATTTAGATATGACGTAAATATAAATGAGGTAAATAATAATGATAAAAGAAAAAATGCCACCCTGTGGAACGTTAGTCATGTTCAGTTCAGTCATCTTCTTCAGTCAAGACAGAAATTGCCCTCAGCATGATTCTGCCACTACCATGTTTCACCATAAGGAATGACAAAGTTCAAGGGACTTTGGATAGTTTGCTCTACAGTTTTGTAGAAAGGCCAGTAATGTCTCTTTTGGTCTCATCTGACCTACTTTGAAAGTGTCAGTTTTCTTTTTTTTTTTTCTTTTTCTGCAAAACAATTGGAACTCATGTCAGGGGCATTTGATGACATTCTGTCCCAGATTCCTCATCTGGTTACGCTGCTGCTCCAAATCTCCAAATCCCTATTTGTATTTCCTGTAAGAGATGAAACTGCTTCCTGCAGCCGATGGAGGTTTACTTTTAAACGCCGGCTGCATTTCTTTGAGAAGTGTCGTTTGTATGGAGAAGGAGCGCCACCACCGCCAGCACCAGACCCAATCCGGGTCATCTGTGCTCAATCCACGGGATTAGTTTGATCACTGAGAAGCCTCCGCATATGGTGCTGGAAGTAATAATTCTGCTTTGTTCTATCTCTATAAAATTATTTTCTGAGCTATGTAGTTTTTATATAACTAATGTGAGCTGCTCTCCGCAGCAACAATCTGGCAGGTGCTGCCAGATTTTTTTAAATCTTTACAACGCACCAGCAATAAAAAGTCCCGTGAAGCCGAGCAAAAGAGCCGTTCATGCTGAGTCACGCTGCTTTTTCCGAAAGCCTGACTCCGCATTTGTTCCCAGATGAAGGCAGGAGACATTTTAGCGCTGGGCAGGACTTGTGTTATTTACCTAACTGGAACAGCCAAGCCAAACTTTTGGAAATCGTTTACCCTTGAAATTCAAACTCACGTCTTGAACCAGAGGGGATCATGTTTTTGTTGCACATGTAGGCGTCACCTACTCAGGATTATCTCGTCAGGACAGAGTTTTTACAGGGAATTTGGAATCAATGTTTCGTTTTACACAGGAAAGGTTGGTGGAAGCAAAATTCAAAATTACTTCCTAAATTTTGCAAAAAGGTTTTTACGATTGCTTGAGGTGTTTTTTTTTGTTGTTTTGTTTTTTTTTTCACTTCACCGAAAAAGAGTTAATGAGCTAAAGGAGAGATGAAAACACGTTTCCTGGATAAGTTCTTTCATATCGAACTTTGAGTCCAGACCTCCAGCTCAGAGGAGATCTAGCATAGACCAGGTGGTTCGTGCCAGTTAGCGTCTTCTACTTTCTGTTTCTTACAGCCATTCATAGAGTCAGGGCCCGACAAAGTCATTTGCAGTTTGTTTTTCTTTTGTTTGCTTTTTTGGCAACGTTTTTAAATGTTCGCTCAAAGTTCACATGACAGTTGGCTGTAAACATGGCTAATATTTTCCCCTCCGGTGAACAGTTTGTAGTTCGTCTGACTCCCACTAAAGGCATCTCACGCCTTCGTACCACAGTTTAATTACTAAGAGTTTTCCTCAGCTGGTTGGATGTTGGAAGCTGATGTGGCGGAAGGTGACCTTTTTGAGAATCCTATAGCAACTGTACTGTACGTCTGGCCTTTTCTACCATTTTTTCATAAACTGCTGACCAATGCCTTGTTTCTGTTGAGCGGTATGACCTGGGTCAGTGTGGGTCGGTACACTATGGCAAACCCAAACATCTCACTTTAATCTTACAATGGAGCTTCAAGGGGCTATTCTAGTGAGAGCTTGCTGCACTTACATCAAATCAAAAGACTTTCTCATGGGAGGAGATAGCTGTAAAAACACCAGCCAACAGCATGTCAGGAAGCATAGCGCCTGGATATTTCAACTTCCCATACTGGGGTTTTTTTTTTTATCTAATATGTCAGAAATGTGCTACAAAAAAATACACAAAATAATCAAGACTTTTCAGGAATAATTTTGATTTACATTTCACAGAAAATTTTTAATAGTTGAATCTGTGAAAACTTCTGGATGTTCAGCATGTTAGAAAAGTAGCTATAAGGCAGGTTGTATTCAATAATGTAATTAAAAACCTGTAAAACAGAGAATCTTCATTTTATTTTATTGCAAAAAATTGAAAAGTGAAGCTAGAGTCTACACAAGAAAACTTTTCTTAAAAAAACACACACACACACATCACACATTTTTTGAAACAAACATGTCAAATGTTGTTGTGTTGCAACAGTATTAAAAGTCCATTTGATAAACATTTTTTTTTAAATTTGAATTTGAATGAGAAGGAAAAAAGTGCAGAGTTCAAACATCCTGACAGATTGCAGATGCAGCAGTAGTTTGACAGGAACTGATGTCGTCGTTCTTCCTGTCGGAGCTTCCTCTCAGGAATCTGTTCAATCTGTTTTTCTTCATCCAGCAGCAACGTGGAAATGCTAATAAGAAGTTTAGACGTTTTTTAGTTTCTGAACGTTTTCACCTTTTTCTTCATGACAAATACAAACTTCAAGCCATGACGTAGGTTTTAATATGAAACACAACGCAAACAAAGTCGAAGGGAAATAGTGTTACAATTGGATTTGGGTCTATACTTTGACTGGGCCATTCTAACACATAGATATGTGTTGATCTAAACCTGCATGTTGTTGCTGCTGTCCTGTTGGAAGGTGAACCTCTCCGCCCAGTCAGCGTTTTCTTTTTTTTTCTTTTTAGAAGTATCAGATTCTAAATAAAAGTAACCGAATTCAAATTCATAACATACTTTTAGATTTCATTTTTAAGATTGTAGTTGTTTTGTTTTTTTTCTTCCTTAAAAGCATGCATAATTTCCTTTCCACTTAATTATTTGCACTAGTTTGTGCTGGCCCGTCATCCGGAGCCGTAATGAGGTACAGTAAAGTTTGTAGTTGGTGATGTGACAGAATGGGTGTGAAGACTTTCAGTTCTCAGTGGATCTGGTGAAAAACCCCCAGAAGGAAACCAAACATCTTCAACAGTCGCATCATTGTGACCAGTCAGAAATTCCAGCATTTTGCCACTGTGTGACTGTTTCTTGCAGCTGACACAAGCTGCAGGTCTTGGCCTTGTCTGATGAATATCAGACGGCCTGCATGATCTGCCGCAGGCCGATAACTCTGATGTTCTGCATGTATCCATGCGTCGCAGCGGTTGCCTATCTGACCACAGCAGGCTGACACATTGTTGCAGAGCGAAACATTTTTAAAGCTACATTGAGGAGCAGAATGAAGCCAAGGACCAAATTCTACAAATACCCAAACTGACGACGAACCTGTGGAATGTGACAAGAAGGCAAATTTGATCTGTGGAAGTCCTCACCTCCCGTCTTACAGAACTTCAAACTTTAACCCCTCATGAGCTCCAGAGCAACTTTATCTACTCAATTCTGGCTCCGGAACATAAATTAATCAAAATCCCAAAAAAACATACAAATGACCAACACATACAACAACTGTGAAAAATATAGATGTTTGTTTTATACTCATTAAAATCTGAGAAGAGTTGTGTGTGTTTGTTTTCACACACCTGCTACCTCTTAATGAAATCCAATGGACCCAGTAAGCAGAGTGTAACTGGTGCTGCTGTTACTGACTCTCAGTCCAAGCAATGATGAAGGAAACAGCAGCAGAGAACAAGAGACTACATCCTGTTTTCAGATCAAATACATGTCAATTATTTTTCACTTCTGTTTGAGTTTCTTGCTCATTTGTTGCTTCGTCTCCTTGCAATGTTTTCCAAGATTTTCAGGCACACCGGAGTTTGCTTGTTTGAATTCAGATAAGATAAATATTGTATTTGTCCCAAAAAAGAAATAGATTTTTGATCAAATAAAAAAAACAAACATAAAACAGCTAATTTGCCTCTAAGTGCCTCATGGGCTCAACGATCGACAGCAACATGTGAAAGTCTTTCATCACCAAAACTTGGATTTGGGTCGATCAGCCAACCGAGCTTAAGGTAGCATCAGCAGCACTGGCGACAAATATCGACACAAGATGCAGGAAAAACACAAGTACATGCAGACCAACTAGGGTCAGTTACACCACAAACTGACCTGAAAGCGCTGTTATGGAACAAAGGCACCAACCTACTTAGAGACAGCTGTCATCTAATCTGAACAAGGCAACAAGAGTGTTAATATGGGTGCGTTCACACCTGCCCTGTTCAGTCCGCTTTAATCCGATTCCAATTTGTTTGCTTATGAAGTTTGGTTCATTTGGGGAGGTGTGAACGTCCAATCAAACTCTGATGCAGACCAAAAAAAACAAACTCTGGTCCGCCTAGAAACCTCAGTCTGGGTCCGGTTGAAATGAACTGTAGTGCGGTCCAAATGCATATGTGAACGCCAAGGGGACCGGAGACCACTCCAAAAGCAGGAAACAGACCACAGCACAAGGCATTATGGGTAAATACAACCAAAGTATACACACAAGACTAACATTTAACACTCACAGAATAAATAGATTGTGGTCTTTTTCTAAAGACAAAAGAGAAATCCTGCAAGTGCTAAAATCTTGTGTCACTCCATTTCGTTTTACATTACATAAAGAAGGAAGTATTGTTCATTGTTTTCTTCAGAGTTTTTTGTTTCATTTCCTTGAGTGGTTCTTGGTGCAGCGCCCCCACAGGCGTGGAGGGAAACAGGTTTTTCAAAAGATTTGGTTTCTTTGACACAGCACAATGGGAAAGTGAATCGCAACAGCTGGAAATGGAACAAATGTTGCAATTTCGGTCCCCAACTGAACCGGGTTTAACGCACTATCAGGGGAAAACACCCCAAGAAAAGCAGCAGAGAGACCCATGGCAACTCAGCTCAGGTGCAGCTGGAGAGAAGCTATCAGTTGTGGACTTCCACAACTGATTCTATCAAAAAATGGCAAAAAGAAAAACGTTTGATTACCTTTTGAAATTTTGAATGGAACCTTTGGCCTACACGCAAAATCCTGACTACAGAGGAAAATTCTGCTTATCATCCAAAAAGCCCGTCACTGGGGTGAAACATGATAAGACAGAGTTAAGTAATGAGAAATTCTTGTAGAAAACTTGTTTGAGGATGGCTAAGACTGGAGCAGAGGTATAAAATCTTGATTACATTCAGTAAAGTTTGTGGTTGTGGTGTGATAAATGAGCAAAAGTTCATAGAAGAATCACCCACCTGCTTTTGCTTTGTCTTCAAACACGTTCCCAGTGCCAGGCCAGGGGTTTGCTTCCACCTCAGGATAGACACCTGTTGTGTTTTTGCGCGGTTTCATGTGACCGTCGCTGGTGGAACCTGTAATACTGAGCTCTGCTGATGGAGACTGGAAACACACAAACATGGCTGCTCCGATTCTAGAGGCTTACAAACAGAAACTTTAGACCGGCTCACGCTGCTGAGGCTCAGAGAGGGGGCGCCCAGAGCAAATATTAAATATAACAAACTGTTTTAGGAAGGTCTCTCACGGACATCACACCAACCTGTCAAACAAACAGACCTGGATGTGATACAAATATCAAGTTCACTGTTGACACCAAAACACAGTTTCTGTACAGAACAGAGGCCGAATCCTCCATAGAAGGAAGAATCATATTTGCTGGACTACATCAGACTCCTTCATACTGCAATGAGTCAGATGGTGACAGATTGGACTCACTGGTCTGAGGGGGCAGCAATGATTCTTCAGGTTTTATATATATAGGTAGGATTATAATACTTCTACTGCTTTTATAAAATCATAATCAAGAGGCAGAAAGTGAGACAATAAGAGTCCTAGAGGTTTAAAAGAGGTTCAGTCACGTGTAAAAATTAGGACACACAATGGATGTCTGGATGTTCTAGCATGTCTGGATATTTAATATAACAAAATAAGTCAAATTAGCAGCTTATGAGTCTGGTAAGAAATTTAAAGAGACCTCAAAGAAATTTGAATTCAGTTACAACACAGTCTGAAAGCAGATGGCAAGATGCTCCGGGAATTGTCCAACCAGTCCTTCTATCTGAAGATATTGTAGTTCTAAATCATTTTTGTCTGATTTTATTGCTTTGTTATTTTGACTCTAAAAAAATAAGCTGTTTTCGGCTGGCTCTAGTGGCCTTTTCCCATTTCCTGAGAGTAGCTAGTAAACAAGGGGGAAACTTGTGGTAAAGGTACTGAGGCTGGGCACAGAGGCAGGCGGTGAGAGTCCACATGGAGGTTCAGCAGTGAAACTCTAAAAGGAGTCAAAGGAGAGAGTGACTGGACAGGAAACCGGTCAGAGACACAAACATGGCCTAGTCAAAGGTGGACAACAGACAAACTCACAGAGTGAGTGGAAACCAGGAGCTTATATAGGCAACAGCACAGGCGAAAGCAATCAGCAGAGCCGTGGTGCATCATGGGACTTGGCAGCAGAGGCGGACAGTAACAAGTTACATTTACTTGAGTAACTTTTTAGAAAACATTTCTTAGTTGTACTGTAACAATGGCTTTACCTTTGCTTGAGTATCATCATGAAGCATCGCTAGTCGCTCTGGAGCTGACTGACTTTCTGTCAGTCAACTGTCTGCTGAGCCATCTGGAGATCTGGATACAGTAAACCGTAGACATTCTCATTAGTAGTACTTTATCCAGTTTTAACATTTAGATTGTATATTTTATCTTCTGTAAATATTAGTTTCTTAAGTTTTTACAAAAAAAAAAAATTATGTGGAAAATAGTTTCTTCTGCCTTGGTTTGTAATTTTGTAACTTAAAAGAGAACGTTTTTACTCTTGAGTAATTTCTTGGACAGTTACTTTTTAAGTTTGAGTAAAAATAGTGCTACTCTTAAATAAGTA
The DNA here is from genome assembly GCA_903067055.1 of Poeciliopsis paucimaculata. Taxonomy (NCBI): domain Eukaryota; kingdom Metazoa; phylum Chordata; class Actinopteri; order Cyprinodontiformes; family Poeciliidae; genus Poeciliopsis; species Poeciliopsis paucimaculata. Next base: position 61,077 of record CAEGAD010064553.1, read on the forward strand.
CAATAAGTATTTTTGAGTCGAACTCGACTCGCCTCTGTGTGGCAGGAACAGACAAAGATCACTACAAATATGTCCTAATGTGATAAAAAAAAAACAACAACAAAAAAACAATAGATTAATTTTGACATGACACTGAGGATGAGCTGAGACTCCAAACTAAATTTTAAAATCCATATCGAAATCGTTTCTAAAACGTCTCTGGATGGAACTATTGAAGGAAATAACAAACGCTGATATCTGAACGTCTGCTTTTTGAGTTCAGTTCAGTTTTTGCAATTTCCTCATGAGCCGGCATTCTGGATTCAAGTCAACTGTTTCACACATCGTGTTCCGATAGAAGATATCATCCCCAGCAAATTTCATGTAAATGAAGGAAAAATATCTTTAGTTTATTCACTTTAATTGGTTAAAGTCTGAGCGTAAATATATGAATGGATGTTTCAGATGTATTTGTTTTTCCTTGCAATGAAGCAAAGTGAGAAAAACAAGTAAACGTCACACAACTTAGACTAATATTTTCAACCAGTCGAGGGCGCTGGAGTAGACGTCCTATGAAGGTCTGAAAGGTTGTGTTCAGTGCTGAGCCGTCCTGGATGTCAACCCATCACATCTGCTAAAAACGAAACCTAAAGTAAGGTTGGGTGGAAGGAAAATATTCACTAGGTAGAAATTTAAAAAAAAAAATCTTTTTTATGTTTGACAAGACTTTTTTTTAAAGGTGTAAACGACTTGTCAAACTCATGGTCCGTGGGCCGAACACAGCCCACCAGAGCTATTTATGTGGTCCTCTAGAATCCTGAGGGCCACATTAATAACACTTTCAGTAACATTTGTGTTCTTAAATATTTTATCATTAAATCAAAGCAGTTTTTACATGTACAATTCCAAATTAGATCAATGTGAAAGAAATTTTAATATAATTTGATTTTAGGAATTTCTCATCGAATACAGAACCAGCTATTTATTGGTATTCTGTCAGTTTGCTAATGGGTAGTTTTATCAACATCAGTGACGACATTCATGATCTTGATGTGGATCAAACTGAAAATGAGTTTGACAGTCCTGATGTAAACTGTTACAGCGCCCTCTGTTGGTGTAAAAAACATTGTAGTTGGTTTGTATAAGCTTCAGCGTCTTCCTCCGTTTACTGCAGAAGAAGCTGGATCTTTACACAGTGATGCGTCCAAGCAGCAATAGAAAGCTGAGGAGGAGGAAAAAGTAGGGTGTGAAAAAAGTGCGTACGAAACAGAAATAGCTGCTTTCAGTAAAATGGCCCAATGCCCACAAGGACACTCACCAAGCACTGGCTGAAAAAAATGGAAAGTTCTGGGTCTAGTCAAAGTCCAGATATTGAAATCCATCAAATATCTCAGAACTTAACATGAGGAGTGAGGCAAACGATTCACAGACTCTAAGATGTCTAAGAGAAGCATTTTTAAAAAAGTTACTTTCACTAAACGGGGTAAGACCAGCAGGTAGGGATATTCTTTGTTCAATGAGAAGAACAAAGTAATTTTTTTGGTTTTTATTTGTCTTTAATTGACCAGACACGAATAAAACATAAGACTCTATGTTATTATTTAAGGGCTCATGTTTTTACTTGACTGCACAACAAACCGTTTCACCATTATAACCTCTACCTCCAGAGGGCACTATGTGCCTTGGTTCAGCCGTTTTAAAGTTGGCCCTCTGACTTCACATTGGTGCGGGGCCGTGTTTGAGTCTGTCCTGCTTCTTTGGGCAGAGAGAGAGAGAGACAGAGATAGAGGCTCTCTCCACACCTCCATGTTTACCTTTCCAGTCAGCTTTGTTTTCACAAAGGCAACTGAGACTGTTTGGGTCAGAGGAGCTGCAGCTGGAGGGAGGGTCGCCTTTTCACCCCAGTACCTCCTGCCCCACCCGCCATCTGAAGAAAGGAGACACTCAACAGCTGTGGCCTTTATGACACCTTCGACACCTGCAGCACGCCTGCTCCTGAGAGATATTTTTATGTTGTGCCTTAGTATTTGCACTTGTGTTCTACATATGTGTTCTTTTTGGACAGTTATAGTAAGAACCTATCTCATGACCCTCTGTGGAATAGTGGGAAAGCAGTATTTACTATAAGCTCCAAGTTCAGGACTCATAAACAAGAAGGAAGCTAGCAAATGACACAAGGAAACCGAGGAGCTAATTACAGGTGAGTGGATGCAGCTGGGGCAAGGAGTAGGGAGAGGCAAATGGTGGAGATGAATCAAAGTGATAAGAAGATAAAACAACAGGAAATGATCAAAAAAGAAACATAAAAGAGACTAAAAGTCAACACACCAACGGCTCATAACGGTATTATAACCATTAACAGATATTTTATGCTTATAACCCGTCACCTGTGGCTGAATGTGTAATTCCTCCAGAGTCGTATAAAATACTCATCAGTTGTTATTGTAAGCGCTTGATGGCAACTGCTATAGCCAAAGGCGGCTCAAGGAGTCATTAGGTTTATGAGGAAATGGTTGTTCACATTGTGTCTAGTTGGTTTAGATGAATGAAATGATCATGTGACAACTGTTTAATATCGACGTCTGAAGTGTGAAATATTTAAATGTGTCAAAAGATTGACTCTGTAATAGAAAATTATTTTTCACATCAAAGTAACCACATTATTTTTAATAGCACACTAGAAAATAAAACAAAAAGCATTTTAATTTGAACTATTAATTCATTTAAAGAAACGTCTGCCTTCACCTTGTTGCCTTACAATTAAGTATCTTGTAACGTTTTGCAATTTATTAATTCCACCACCAGGCAATGGTGACGCCATGTTGGAAAATTCAAATCTTTGTAAGATCCCTAAAATGGGTTGTCGGCTCCAAAAACATTGGCGTTTCTAGAAATGCTTTCATGCACATGAAAACACTGAAATGCTGTTTTTACTCCCCCGGACCTGTAAGGGGCGCTAAGCATGGAACAGGAAAGCCTCCTGATGAGAAACCAACCAGAACAGAGCTGAAGAAAAAAAAATATTTTCTTTAGATATTGTTGGGACCAGAAACATAAATAATTATTTAACAAATGGATTTTGACTAATTGTTTTTTATCTGTAACTACTCAAACAGTCCAGGATGACGTCCAATAATGGTTCCCATTTACGGTGGGTGAATGACCCAACGTTTCCATAGCACCAAATGAGCCACAGAGACTGATGAACCTTCCTTCAGATTTTATGGTTGCTTAATGTTAATACATTAGTTTATCCATGCATAGAAAAGAGTTGGAGTCCTTGATGGAGATGGAAACACCTTATCCAGAAACAATAAGCTCAAGCTGAGAGAGAGTAACTCTCATTGTTGGTTCGCAAACAAAGGGTCAGGATGGAGAACCAGACGAGGTGAGAGGTGGAGGGCAAACATTCATGAGATGAGCAACAGGGGGGTTTGTGGAGGACAAAAGTTTGGTGGAGGGGGCTGGGTGGGATTTCAGAGTTCCTGTGGAGTTCTGAAGATTCCTCGTCCCCCTCCTGTCCTGTTGTTCACCAAGCAGAGCTGGAACCGCTGACACTGAGGACGATTTGCTTGTAGATTACTTTCAAGCTGTTTCTTTTCCTAATGGCATTTTTTTTTTTTTTTTTTGAAGAAGTAAACTAAACTGAAATTGATCCTTTGAATTTGTGATGGCGTTCATTTTTATTTATTTGTTTGTTGTTGTTGTTTTTTTTTTTTACATTACAAGCACATTGGGATTTTCTGGCTCAGATTTACACAAAGTAGTAAATAATTGTGAGGTGGAAGGAAACGAAACGCAGTTTTTAACAAAAATTTCCTCCTCAAAACAAAAATGAGAAAATGTCTTCAATGAGACCAAAACTGACTTTTTGACCTTCATACAGCACTATGCATTGGCGGATGCCCAACAATGGTAGTCCACTGTTCATCCTAACTTATCAGATCTTACAGGTACAAAACATTCACGTATCTGTTTCATTGCGATGGATGTTAAATGACTTATAGAGAGAAATATATGCTGACAGAAAACTGGACCAGCCAATGACTTCCATCAGGTGGAAGGAAAATATATTTATGATGTTGCAACAGAATGTTCCCTGGGGGGTGGTACTTTGTGTTACCAAAATAAACTAGTTATTTTAGATAGTAGGGTAAATGTGAAGATCAGGAGACATCCTGAACACACCTGTTAGACAGCTGCAAAATGTCCACTTAGTGACTTTACCCTGTTCTGACCCTAAAAATTTGGTAGCACACCAAATGCCTGTAGAAATCTAAATTAGAGATGAACAGAACCATAATGAAAGAACAATTGAGCTTTTTTATATTTTAAATTGCATTTTATTTTTACTGCAAACAGTGGGCAAAATTTCAAAATCACAGCATACAGAATGACATCACGTACCCTGGATATGGGAATCAACATTTTTCCAAGCAGGCACAAAATGTCCTCTAGACCAGATGGGTATAAAATTTTCACTCAACAGATACAAACTGTCCTATTGGCCAGTACCAAATGTCTACAAGATACAAACTGACCCATGGTTGGTATAAAGTTTGGGTCAATTCTGATACACCATTTTGTATCAGAAATACCGATGATCACATCTGCAAAGGTCCTGAATGAAAACCTGTCAGTTTCCACAGGACTTTCTGTGAAGATCCACTTCACTGAATATGCTTCGAAATGTTTCCCTTGTAAACCATTTTGAGAAACATATATGCCTTTCCTCTCACTTCTACGCCTATGAGCTGCCAAGTGTTGGTTTATCACAATAAATTCTGGTGACATACATTCATATATGTTTGTCAAGTGATAAAACAGCAAGTTCAAAGGTTAGTCATAGTTTAGGGAGGCATTGTAAAAGTTGAGTCAAATCTGTTTCATGTGTCCCAATTTTGAACTCAAAAACGTCCCAATGAAGCTGAAAACAAGCCATCTTTCCCCGCTTACTCAGTTATCTTCCATCAAACAGCCCCATTTCCTCTGTTCTATGCAAAAATGAGTGACTTATTAACCGTGCCTTGATTTCAATTGTGACCTCGCGGGTGACCCGTCAGTGACCCGCCGCGCTTTGAAATGCAAATGCAATGACTCGTCACACACAGTCCTGACATTGTTACCACGCCAGAGGTTGTTGGGTTTTCAGCTCTGGCCAGCGGGTGAGCTGGATCACACATTTCTGATTGTTTGTTGACTTTTCCTAACAGGTCATGATGATCAGTTTGGGCCGGAGGCTGTTAGTTAACAGACTGCTGGAGCTCAGATGTATGTGATGTTGCTTTCGGTTCTCCTTTGAATTTCATTTTTTCATCGTCACTCTTATCTTCCCTAACTTTTTGCAAGTGACCCCATGCAAGTAGCCCAAAATACTTCTAACCAATGTAAATGTCTAAAAGTAGTCTTACCTACCCCGCTTCTTCCTCCTCACTGTTTTAACAGATGTTCTCTAAAGCCACCGATTCTTCTCGTTGGGAGGCGTACACTGTAAAAAAATGTCACAGTAGAATTTACAGTAACTTACTGGCAGCAGGGTTGCCAGCCAGTTACTGTAACTTTTACGGAACAGAAATTACAGTAACCTTATTGTAATTCTTTTTTTTTTTTTTTACCTTAATTCTATTACATGTTTTACTGTAATTTTATTGCAGAAAGCTCCTTGCTTTTTTTCTAGAGATTAATTTCAACTTCTTTCTGATACGCCGCCGTATTAAAATACAGAACTATTTGAAATGATGAGATTAAAACTGGTACTAAATGTGTTCTGAAGCACAAACATTTGAATGTAATCACGTTTCTTTTTGTGGTTCTTATCATTTATTCTTAAAGCCACAACATCACTGGTCCAATCATTCATTTTGCTATCAATCTCTATTTTTAAAACAGAAAGTTTGACTGAAATGACTGTCATGGGTCAATCTGAGGATAGTGTGCTCACTATCACTAATCAGAGTGAGCAGTATTGCAGTGGGTGGTAAAAGTTGGTGAAAGGAAACAGCAGAAGGTTGATTTGAAAGTGAAATTGGATATTGAACTGAACTGACCTGCCTGGATCTCGGTCAGTGTGTTTGCGTGCTGCTGCATTATCAGAGGAAAAACATGTCAGGCTACCAACCGTTAACAAATTTGGGACAATTGAGTATCAAATTAGCAACAATATCAACTCAGGGTGAAAAATAATTACAATCAATACGATCCCCAGGCTTTAGTCCCTACGTCCTTGAACAATTGCTGGATGGTTCTGCTGAGTTTTTTTCTTCTTGAAGCTGTTTTTCATATCTCGCTAACATGTATTGATGTCTGCAATGATTCCCGTATTAGGGGACAAAATCTCCCTTCACACCGGTGTCAGGAGCAAATGAAGTTCAGGATTAGTAGCCTGCCTGACGACAAAGCTGTTTGTTCGGTTTTCAAGCATGTATGACTTCTTAGCGAGCGTGGAGTTATGGGGCGAAGTGGTACATGTTGACCAGTCATATTGCTGCCACATTCCATGCCAAAGTCAGTCGTCCCATTAATTACAAGAGGCAGGCGTCCTGACAGAGCAGCGCACACTGCTCCCATTTATCCCCGCTGACCGGTTCGCACAGCGACCATTTTGTGCCGGGCCCCGAGCCTTTTAATTGGCCGCAGCCGCACAACGCAGACCTTTACACGGGGCCACTCTGGAGGCTCTCAGCCGCTCGTCCACATCAACCCCACACAGGCTCGGCCTTCACAACAGGCGCTCTGTTCGGACGCTTCAATGCTCCTGTGTTGGGTGAGGAGATTGGGAAGAATACGGGTTTGGAATAAACCTTAACGCTGTACGGTCCAAACACCTTACCTAGAGCACAGCCAAGCATCTTCAGCAGAAAGCTGAGGCTGAAGAGTTGTTATCGGAGGAGTAACTTTAGCCCTGTATTCATCAGCGTTTTTACCAAAGTGCATTTTGAAGCGTCACGTTGGAAAAGGTTGATGGAAACTACAAAATTTGAGCTAATTTTCTTCAGTTTTGTAAAAAAAAAAAAGGGTTTTTACGCAAACTTGAGGTGGTTTTAGCCTTTTCTGAAAAAGGCGTTAACGAGATGGAAACACATTTGTTGAGTAAGTTCTGATGTTCTGACACCATCCACTGGTGTGTCTGTGAGACATTTAATAGTTTGTTTAACAACAATCAGACAGAAACGCAGCTGTAAAGCTGTAATTTCCTGCTGGCACTCGTTTTTTTTTTTTTTTTGTTTTTTTTTTACTGATTTGTACTATGGCTTATTACAACCATTGTAAGTAGGAAAATGAAATTCAGAGCCTGAAAGTCTCAGAAATTTTGTAGAAAAAATAAGAACATTTTCTGAGTTTGAAAAGTTGAAAACTTGCTAGAAAATCAGAATTTTTTTTTTTTAATCAAAAACATGAACATTTCTGAGTAGCAAAAGTTGAACATTTTCAACCTTTGAATAACAAATATTTCCATGTTTTTTTTTTTCTTGAGCATGCCTGAGACGACTCTCTGGATTTCTGAGTTTTTCGGTGGAACGTCAGTCTTCCTTTTGCTCCATCTACAGTACCTCTATAGATTCGAGCCAATCAAGTCTTACGAACTACGAGTGATTATGACCTTGAGGTGTTTTGTTTGGACCGATTTGTTGAGTTTGTTTGAATTCCTGGAGGATTTTTTTGGAGAGCAGATGGGAGAATCTGACCAAACTCTCCTCACTGATGGGCTGATTGCTTCCTTATGGCTGGGAAAATTAGAGCCATTCTCAAGTCAAGTGATTAATTTCCTTCTTTAAAAAAAAAAGACTTGAAAAAGCCTCCACCGCGGTGTTTTTGTCCTCTGTAATCTGCTGGAGAGTTGTTTCCAGCGATCTTGTCACACGTTGCACCTCCACACAGCCACATTCCTCCCCTGGTGAAATCATTTTTTTTTTTTTTTTTTTTTTCTTTTCTAGCCGCCGCAGATTTGTTTGGTCACGGCGGCGCCTGCTTGATAGATGTGTTTCTGGCTGTGAAACACCTCCTGTTTCACAGCAGCCGACATACATCACGTCCAGCCAGTTTACAGCGAGCCTGCGAAGTTCGTCAAGTCGGTTCCGCTGACTTCGCCGGAGTCTCTTCGGAGCCTCTGGTGGAGAACGGCCAGAGACGGAGGTAGAAATGTGGCGGAGCCGCTAATGCTGCGCGTGGCCTGCCGCCAGACATTATGCTCGAAATAGCAGCAGTGTTGAAAAATGACTACCCAGCATGCTTCGCTCCAGGTGGACCGTTTTGCCAGTACAAACACTCAAAGGAGGAGAAGGAGGGGGATAGGAGAGGTACGGCTATGTGTGCTCAGGCATTTTCCAAGGACTCTACTAAAATAAATGAGAATATTAGCCCAAACATCTCAGCTTTCAGTCCTGTTTGAACCAGAAGCAAGAATCTACTGAACCTGTTGAGTTTTTCCTTTAGGTAACTGTTCTTGTACTTGACCGTAACTTAACCACCCGGTCGTGTAAAAGTGCACTCTCTTTCTTAGGTTGATGAAATAAACCAAAATACCAATGGGTGACAGAAAAATGGAAAATGACTTTAAATCGTTGGTTGTCAAATTGGGAGGGAACGACTCCAGTTATGAAATGAAGCCTAGGCGCACATTCAAACTGGAAGACTCTTCTAACCCCACCTGCATCATCCAACCGGTGCTTCCCGCTCCTGGTCCAAGACACGTCACGTCCAATCACCGTCCAAGTCCCAGCTGATAAGGACCACCACCCATGGTGTCTTCCGCTTTCCAACAGAGCTCAACCCACCTCCACCCCTTCACCTCCACTCGCACGGCTATCGGCCGCATGTCTTCCTACCGCCATTTTTTTTTTTTTTGTGCGTTACAGAGTTACAGTTGAAGCCAGATATTCACATACACTAAATAAAAAGACACATACTCACTTTTTGTCACCGCTTGAGGTTAAACCAAACCAACCTTTTCTCGAAGCTTGTGGAAGGAAACTAAAAAAGGGCTTTGGCCCACTTCAAAAGACAAGTTATCCCTGATGCTGAGCAAAGTGTGTAAACTTTTGAATTTGAGGAACGTTACAAAAAAAAAAAAAAAAAATCTAAAAAATGTTCTCGCTAAGTTTTCTTGTATTCAGCAAATAGAAATCAGTTTGGTAATTCTAACTAAGCTAAAACTAGAAAAGAGCAGATTTAACTTCAGACAGTGAGAAAAAAAAAAATGTGTATGTGCCTTTTTACTTGGTGTATGGAAACATCTGGTTCTGACTGGAAAAGCTCTCACAACTTGGAGCGTCACATGGCTCTCGTGGTGGTGGAGCAGGCGCAGCGGAGGCTGCAGTCCTCCACTCTCGTCCCTGGTTGGAAACCCGGCGCTGGGCCATTTGCTGCATCTTTTCCCCTTCTCTCTCTGCTCTTCCTCCTATCCAGCTGCTGTTGAATGAAGGTCACTAGTGGCAAGAAAACCTTTAAGAAATACTAAAATCTCACATATTTTATGTCTGTGTATTTTACATTTGGAAAAGATGGTATTACATACAAATATCTAGCCTGGTTAAAACCAGCCCGTTGTTCTACGCTTTCTCTTCGTGAACGGGGTCTGCGCTCTCGGCTGTTGAGAAACGATTGCTTGGTGAAGGCGTGGAGTCGGTTGAGGTTTTAGATTTTTCCCAATCACTATCGTTTGGCTGTGACGTATGTAATTGCCCAGTTTGACTCACACAACTTCTGAATACAGCTTGCCAGAAGTTGTGTGAGCTGTAAACAACCGTGCTCTACTGCCAAGAGAGACGCGCTGAGCAATATGTGGAACGAATCTGTTCACGTCCTCCGCTGCCGTCGCTAAAACTACAGACAGACTACATTTGCAAAACAGAAATCCACGTCATCGTTCACAAATTCTCCTTCTGCCTGCCGATTGTTGAAATTCTCTGGGAGGGAATCCTAGTGAATGGGAGAAGCTGTGGAGCAAAATTTGAATGAAGTGGCACAGGAAGACAATGTCAGGCTAGTGATTCCCATTAGTTATAGTAAACATCCTAGTTTCATTGTCTGCTGTTGCAAAGTATAAACCCTGATCAAATGAAAACCTCTTAGTGATAACCTGCTGGTAGATTTTGTTTGTTGAAGACATAAAGCCACAAATCCTCACAGGAGCCCGACGTTATAAAATAAATTAGTACTTTACAAAATAAGTAGCTAATGTGGGTTTGAAACTTCCATGAATTGATAAAACGGTCCGCACAAAACATTACGAAGGAGCAAAACCAACAGCCTTAAGATTCGAAACGCCTTACGTCTACTTTCCACTGGTTTTTATCCTTGTAATCAGTTCCAGGTTAACAGACTCTCCCTGTAATTATGGGTATTTACTGCCTCCAGCTCAGCAGGACTGTGATGAAAATGTCACACCTATTTAGGTATGGCAACGTTCGCAGTGTGGGCTGCACTTTGGGACGCATAAATAAACACCACCGTGAAACTTTGACGTTTAAACAGAGAGCCCGACAATGACAGCGGCGCTTGTTGGGAACAACCACTGCAGATTTATTTTGGTTGTTTGGTTCTGGTCTCTTTGCGTTATGAACGGTCCAATCGACCGACGGCAGCTTCAGGGTGACCATGAGCCAGTTTGTAGACAATCATTAACTTTTCTGTAAACTCAAACGTTACCTCAAAGAAATATGTTTATCTGACTCCGGTGAATAATATTTACCAGCTGGAAGTAGCGAAGTTGTTCTGGTTTGATGTGGGATTGTGTTCTGTCATAGTTGATAACAATCAACTGGCCCAAACAGAGATCAGAACCAAAATGAAAAGTGCTCGGTTGCAATAGAAAGATAAAAATATACAGTTAAGTTAAATTGCATGAAAGAATGTTAAACTTTTCAACTATTTTCAATGTGTGAAAGTTGGCGGTATTGCCCCTTGGCTTCTTGATGTTGTCAGAGGTGTTCCTCAGGGATCAGTCCTTGGGCAATTATTCTTCACAGTTTTTTTATTAATAATTTTGATCAAGGAGTATGAACACTTGACACTGTGATGTATTCCATTTAGAGAGCTTGGTGATACAGAAATACAGGGCATTCTGTATTTTTTGTCCGTTTTTGTCCCTCTCACCCTTTAAAATGAAACTTTAACTCTCAGCAGGGTTTTTCTGGTCAGATGAAGTAATAATAGTTATAATATATAATTATGATAAACCTACAACACAAAAAACGATAAGTTATAGTTGAAGTTCATGTGTTAATTATTTTAAGTCCATTTAATATGGAATAAAATCTCCATATTATAAAATTAATTATTCTAATGACAACAGGCTCTGGTGTCAGACTACATCATTATTTTAATACTACAACTGTAATATGCAGAGACAATTTTCATAAGTTTACAGAAAAGCAACACCAACCCCATTTGCTTTCCCCCTTGAACAGCCAATCGAAGCTGTTCTGCAGCCCAGTTTCCTTTGAGCTCAATCAAATTTATTGACACGGTTTAATTAAAAAAGAGTAAAGGCACCAGGAAATGGAGTCGGGGAGGGAAAACACTTCATGCTGCGTTTGGCCACTGGAAAATCTTTGATCAGTATCATCAGATGCCTGAAGAGCATTTTGTCAAAACATCACAGGGACATTTTTAATTAAATGGAGATTCTTCAAATAAGAACATCTTAACATTCCAAACTTGTGGATCATTTATTCACACAAATAAATGGCCCCGACATTCTCACCACACAAAGTGTGTGTGTGTGTGCGCGTGTGTTGGTGTGTGGGGGTGTGTGTGTGTGTGTGTGTGTCCATGTGTCCACGGTTTACTTTGACACCATTTGTCCTCAATTAAATACAAATGTGTGGTCGACTGGCCAAAGGGTAAGTTTCAGACCTCCAGGCAGTTTGGGCTGGAACCATTCTGAAGAAAACAATGAGGCTTGTTTATTCCTGATCCCATGAAATCTGAAATGTCCTGAATCATGTTAGTTGATGTATTTTTTTTTTTTTTTTGATGGTTTGAAGGAGGTTCCTACACAGTCTGGATGTTTATGAATGACACCGGAGAATGAACAACCTCTTCAACGTCAGACTTTGACTAGGCCATTACCTTAATTTTAGCCTTCTGAGACATGGTGGACTTGCTACATTAGAGAGCAGAGTTCATGGCTTCATCAATCAGAAGTCATGTCATTTGGTAAATCGCATCTGAGACGCACTACATTAGGACTTTTTCCAGGTTTGAAAGTCTGACATCTTATGGTTTTGAACAACCCGACATTTCATGAGCATCGCATCAGACTGCTGTCTGATTGTGTCCACCAGTATCTGGTGTTTTCATTGGTGTTCTAAGCCGTTACTATGGAATTCTGACAAATGAAGCAAATTTTTCATCAAAGTTTATGGTTTTGTCTTTCGATCATGCCTAATTTATAAAGCCTCCGGCAACAGCTTAGATTGCACCTTTCAACAACAGAACACCTAAAACCGATAGAAGGTTTAAAGTCACACCATTAGCACTTTAAAGCAGAGGTGTCTGAAGTGTGGCCTGGGGGCCATTTGTGGCCCACAAAGTGATTTTGTGTGGCCTTCGTTCACAATAGAAAAACAGCTGCTGAAAACTCGTCTTTTTGTTTTACTCCCTTTCAAAACAGATACAGACAAATGAAAGTCCTCTAAACATAGAAAGTACAACCCAAAGTAATCATGGCCATCTTTTACTAACCATGTTATCCACTTTTAATTACGTTTCATAGTAAACAAGAACCACAGATACTCAGTGACTTTTACTGGAGAGCAGACTTTAGTGAACTTCGCTAAATAAGGAAAAAATGTTGTCAACTCATATTCTGTTGCTGAGAATAAACATTAAAAATGATTCTTCATTTTATTCAAATATAGTGTGCAGCTAACACAAGTTGCGCAGATAAAAAATTGTGCATTTTTATTTAAAAAAAAAAAAAAAATCTTTTGTGGCCCTCAATTACTTTCCACCTCTTGGCCCACGAGGTGAAACGTTTGGACACTTCAGTTGTGAATGATGAAATGAGAAGCCAGCCGCTTGGCAACCAGCATTAGCAACGTATTAAATGATTGCTAAGTACGTGGAGGGATATGCTGAGCGCATGGTGTGATAATTGATCTCTGATTGAAAAAATAATAACAATTTCAGGTTGAAATTATTCTTACAAACTGGTGGATTTGAAAGAGTGTTGCTTTCATCTGTGTGTTAGTCGACCTAACACAGGTGTGTTAGAGGTGTGTGGAGAGGAGGCGGAGGAAGCGTAACCTTGGTCAACAGGAACCGGCTCTACACTTCGCCCGAGGGGAACCGACACATCTGAATATCAGTATGAATATCACATGAAGAGGCCTTTTTATGTGGAAATTTGGAAAGAGCGCTCGTCTTTTAAACTGCAAATGAGAAAATATCAGCTAGCTGGCAACAGCAGAATATTAATGCAATCCTTTATTGGCAACTTTACCTTCGAGGTGAATGAGGTTGGTTTGTGTTCTGCAACAAGGCTCTGTCTAATTAACGCTTTTTATGAGTAACGTTGCAGCATGCTGTGCAGATGTAAAGTGGACACAAACTCAGCCTCCGTCCTTATCCCACACAAATACTGTAGTTAGTTATTTTCTTTTCTCCTTTCAGTTTGGGCTAAACTGCCGAAGGTGAAGCGGCGCTCGCTCCTTTCTGGTAAATACGTCTGGTTTTCTGCGGCATTTCTGACAAAAGCTTTACTTCTTCTGGGCTGAACACCACATCCAAGGCAAAGAGCGCAATTAAAATTTGAAAGTTTGCCATCCTGTAAGACAGAAACCACAGACATACCGTAGATGAAGCCAAGGGCTTAATTAGACGTCTGACTCTGCAGAATTTTGTTGCTCAGGGGCCAGAACTTCAGCACGTCAACATTCTTAACAAACTGCTTATGTGACTCACAACGCCAAAGCTAACTAATACGGTCATTATTTGTGCAGCTGCAACTTTTCTGACATGTTTTATTTAACCAGCTAAACCAAGAGACTATAAAGAATCCTATTGGATCTCACCTGACTAAAGGTGAGGAAAAAAAAAATGTTTCCATATTTAATCATCATAAATGACTGATAAATCATGAATTAGGAACATTTCTTGGAAAGATAATTGAAATCTCAAGCGCCACAGCCGTACCTAACCAGTGCCAGACCTGCAAATCAAATAATTACTTTGGTAGAAAATAAAGCGAGCTGAAAGATCAGGATGTAGCACATCACACACGGATGTTAAAAACAACCATGAACAGATGAGAAGGTCTTGACGTCTTTTAGTTTGGAGAGAGACATAAGACACTTTATTTTTGCTTTTGGGAACCGCAACGAGAGCCATCATCTGCAAACAGAGAAAACAAACAAGCGACTTCAATACTGCGTCAAATTCTTCCAAGTTTAAAAGTTAGAAATGGTAATAAGTTTACATCACACCAAGATTGGAGTAATGTAGAAGTTTTCGAATGATGCTTCAGTGTAGAAATGCTGGTGTAAAGTGGGAAATGTTGACGTCTGAGTCTGAAGTCAGATTCTCACTTGGAAAGTCTGAGAAGATTTTTAAGGCTGGCTTCGGATCCAACATGGCGGCTCCCCGGGTCGACAGCAGCAGAGGTGGAAACATGTTTATGTCACAAAACACACGCGTAAGAGTGTGTCTAAGCTCAGCGTCACATGTCACACCTTCAACTTGAATTGAACAAAACAAAAGTGCTTATAGAAAGTAAAGCTTAAAATGATTGTCCGAAAAGCCTTTCGATTGAGTAAGACACGGGAGAGTATCTCATTCAAATTTTCAACTTGCTGTTTAGTTTCCAGAAACGGCTTCTTCCATTTCTTTGTGAAAGTTACGATTTCCAAAGTTCAAGTTGGAATAATAAACCAGTTTTCCTGGGTGTATAAATTTTGACTCGAAAGGTTTTTGGTTTCTCTCTTTTCTTCACGTTAAATCCAACATGGCTTCCATGTTTATAAAACATAGGGAAAAAAGTAATTTACTGAGTATGGCTCAGTAAATCTCTTATTTAAGAGCAGGGGCGGAGCCAGAGAGGGTGGCAAGGGGGGCACTGCCCTCCCCCCCGACATTTGATTGGCCCCTTCAGGTGTGATGGACATGTAACAGCACCAGGTCATTCCTATACACATAATCATTGTAGGCCACCCTAATATCCAAAGAAGAAAAACAATAATAAATAATATATGAAAAGAAAATGTATAAAATTTTATATAATTC
>CAEGAD010064559.1:0-23666 GCA_903067055.1 Poeciliopsis paucimaculata
CTTCCTTTCTTCTTCAGGGAGCATGAGACATCTTTTTCACACATGGATTGGCCACCACAGAGTCCAGACCTTAACCCCATTGAGAATGTTTGGGATGTGCTGGAGAAGGCTTTGCGCAGTGGTCAGACTCTCCCATCATCAATATGTCAGTGACTGAGTTATAACAACTAGTCGTTATGAGCCAGAAACAGAAATATGTTAGATTACAACCAATCATTGTAATTTTGTTTCATGTCATCCATTGCATAAAACATGTAGACAATACATGATTGAAGTTCTCTTTTTCAGGAAGTTCTGTGCACTTTAGTGACATGCCGTGAATGAAATGGCATGAAACATTGTGCAATAATCTTAACCCAGTCCTGAATAAATTGGCAAAGGCTTGAAGTAGTTTTGTGGTCTGTTCTCAGAACAAGCAAACACGCAGGGACTTCAAAACTCAACAACTTTCATTGATAGCTGCTAAAGTCAGTAAACTGCACACTGAACTCCCATACACATTTAACTCAGAAACTCCAAATACCTGGGGGATATCTTTGATAAAGTGATGAAAGGCAAAACAAGATCTTATCCAGTGTTGATGGTGTTCACAAACTTTGAAAAAAAATATGTTTTTATCACCCCCACAATGTAATGATCAAAGGTCTAAATGTCATATGATGTCATATAAATGACCAAATATTATCCAGATAAGCATGACTTAAACTTATACTAATATCATGCATATGACAATCCTTTCTTCAAATGGTTTTTGCTAAACAGACCATAGATCAACCGGTTTTGTTGACAGTATCTTATTTAATTGTTTTTTCAATAAAAAACACAAAATATAGCAAATATTATTCCTCAAAGTGAACAAGTTTAGGTTTAAAGCCAATATGTGAGAGGACACAGTGCTTCTATCCTCAAGACAAACAGTAAATATCTTTAAGTGGTACTGTCCACAAGGAGGCAGTGTTTCACAATTTGTTAATAGTTAATAAATTAGGCTCAATGAGGAGAGGCTTTCTTGATTTTAAACATAACACACAACAAACTTAGATGAAATCAACTCTGAAATAATGTAATAATTTTCAAACTGCCTGAAATTTGGCATAAATGGCGCAGGTCCATTAAGGTTCATCAAATAATGAAGACACCACTTCACAAGCTGCACCACCTTCACAGAGCTCCATCGACCTGCTGAGAGAATATGCAGCATACATACAGCTGTTTATGTGAATTTTTGCCCATGCACAGCAAAGGTTCACTGATTATCAATGCTGTTGAAGCAGATTTAATTTTCTCAAATATGATCTGATTAATCACATCTCTTGTTCATTGTTTCTTGCTGAGAGCGCAACGTCTTGTTGAGATGATCCAGTTATGAAGGGTTGAATCTAAAATCAGTAAACTTCAATTTTTGAGCTGAGAGACAACACACCCTTTAAGAGCTTAAGGCTAATTTATGAAACTTTTCTTGTTATAACTTCAAGAAGTACGGCAACCCTCCTCCTTCGGCAATGACACACATTCTTCACCAGGAGGGAGTGTTGTCCTCTTTTTAGTGTATCAGTTCCTGAAAAAAAGGCCTACACAACAAGTTTCAGAACACAAGTTTATTGTTTTATATATATATATATATATATATATATAGCACAAACATAGAGGAGAGACAATTATGAACTCTATTTATAGCAAGATAATCCTTTGGCACACATTGAATCTCCAATCATTTTACAACTATCTAGTTAAAGTTTAGCTTCAACAAACTGAAATTTCACATCAATGTCAAAATAGGTTCTCAAAATCAGTATAGAAGAATATTAACAAATTTCACTCTCAGACTATGTTCATGGACTGGCGACCTGTCCGGGGTGTACCCTGCCCCTCTCCAGAACCCACCAGAGTGGATGGATGGATGGATGGATGGATGGATGGATGGATGGATGGATGGATGGATGGATGGATGGATGGATGGATGGATGGACTACATTCATAATATGTTGTTTAGCTGTTTTATAAAATATGAAGTGCTTGCACTTTCCTGACAGTACAATCATTGTGGAATATGTGAGATTGCTCCCTTTAGTAACAATGAAGTTACTAAAAGTAAAGTTAAACAAGAAGTTCTACTTCTTGCTAAGAGCCTTTTTCATTGTTGAGGTGATCCAGTCAATGTAGCAAGGTGTCTTTGTGTAAGCAACCATTGAATGACCATTTGAGTTTTGGGACATGAAAGCCACAACTCCATAAGCGGTGCTATGTCCACATACCAGTGGACCGCCAGAATCCCCCTGCAAGAACAGACACATAATGTAGAGATCGCGTGAGTGACAATGAGATGTTATATTATCAATAACATCTCGATAGTTTGCTTTAATATGCAAAAATAAAATAAAATAAAATCACGTACCTTACCAGGTCTAGCTATCCCATTTGAACAGTATAACTTAAGTTTAGTACAATTGCTATTTTCAATCAATGTGACATTCATTTCCATGAGTTTGTCAGAGATCGCTCCATCTGGATGAGTTTGACCCCAGCCGGAGATGATGCAAGATTTGGGCAGCGTCACATCATCATGGCTTGCCAGCGCAATGGACTGCACAAAGTTGTTCACCACCACTTTAGAGCTTAGCTAGAACAGTGACGATAAGTGAAATATAAATGCAAATCCAAACTCATAGTGTACTATGCACATTCCTGCAAATGCGTTGTTTTTTAACATGAACTGAACTCATTACGTTTTTGGCATGTCGGTTGAAGACAAACTACAGCAAATGGCAAAATTTGTTTGTTTTTACCTGAAGGAGCATTATATCATTAATGAATGCATTTTTGTCGTACTTTTCATGAGGAAATACTTTTTCCACAGTTCGATCTTGTATTTTGTCATTTTTCAAAAATTTTGTATCATCAACTCCAAGGTAAACTGTGTAATTTCTGTAACGAAATAAATAACAAAAAGTGCAAGCATTCAGGTTCCTTCTGTATGGGCAATAATTACAAAAATGTGAACAAAAATATTGTAGATAAATAAAAATGATGGTTTTAGACAGACTTGGCTTGGCAGTGGGCAGCAGTCATCACAAAATCCTCGTTCAGAAGAAATCCATCACAGAAAGATTCTTCATTGTTGGCCAGGTGGCGTCTTATGAACACCATGTACGGCCTGCTGTGTGGCTCAGCCACATGGCCTCCAATTATTTTTTCAGATCGGCCTACAGGGAGCATTCGATACAATAGACTGCACTTAATATAAACACATGCACAAAAATCAGTTTCTCATACAGTTGAAGTTAGCTGTGTTAGCTCTACAATATGACTAATATGTTTGCTTTATTTCCTATACCAGCCTAATGTTTAACAACAAAAACAAACTAGACAAGTTGATGGTTTTCATGCTATGGAAGCATTTTCTTACCTTGATCATAAAGAGTCAGCAGGACCATCAGTACTGGCAGTTTGTTGTTGAAGAACATGATGTTATCACACAGTCCAGCTGAGCAACGGTGCTGAGCAGCGGAGGCACAAATAGATGACAAGTTCAAACCTTCATATCTCCTGGCTTTTAACCAAAAGGGGATGTGTCTTACTTGCGAATGCAAATGATGTGGCTTAGAGACACATTCAAACAGAGCCTCACAGAAATACAGATTTTATAACAGAACTTTGGGGCAATGTGTTAAAATGCCCATGAATCTTGCAATTGTGTTTTCGCTGCATGGAAAACATTTATACTAGTATTTCCAGTTAGCAAACTGACGAATCTCTTGTTGCAATATCAAAATAATAATAATAATTTATTTGAATGATAATGAATTTGGAAGCAAGTTTGTGACACATGATGCCACTTCTCGTCACACAAGCAATTATTTGCACTCCTCCTCGGACTCTATAACACATGGCACATGTCTAAATTAGATTGAAGGCTCAAAAATGTGACAACATTATGGCAATAAAGCTGACTTTCTTTATCAATTACACATGATCTTGAAAAGGAGGCAGCATTGTGTTTTTAGTGTATTAGTACATATGAAAAATAAAAGCACGCACACCCTTCTATAGAGTACATGTTTAATTTTATTTGCTTGCTCATGATTCAGCACAAATGCATAAGTGCACAAGCCATTGCGTGTGTTGGTGTGACAGTATCATGTATTTATTCTCTTGCAATTCTCTCAGTTATTGTGTCAGCTGGCTGTCAGACAAAATGTGAAATTAAATGACACCTATTAACCAGTTCAGATGTGCAGGTTTTCTCCCAATAGAGCTCTTTTCACAGTTGAAGTGATCTCGTCCTTGTAGTCAGGTATTCTGGCGAAACGATACAAAGGGGGCCCTTTTGAGTCTGGCGGGAACATGGAGACCACCACTCCATAAGCTGTGCCACCTTCACAGACCAATGGACCTCTAGAGTCCCCCTGCAAGAGCATTTACCAAATGAAATGTTCAGTGAAAGTGTTTAAACTGTCTTTCTTTATGCCTAAAGAAAATACATAGACACGTACTTGACCGGGGCCAGTCGTTCCTTCAGAACAGCACAAGTTTTCCTTTCTTCAGTTTGCATTTTCGATCAGTGTTATGTTGATTTCCATGAGTTTGGGGGACAGCAGTCCCTCTGGTGCTGTTTGACCCCAGCCAGAGATGATGCATGATTTCGGCAAAGCTTTATCATCCTGGTTTGCCAGATTGATAGATTTTACGTTACCTTTAAACTTTGCCTTGGAGCTTTAAGAATAGTGCAAAAAAAAAAAAAAAAAAAAAAAAAAAAAAGTATAATCAGCATTAAGATTTGGTTTTTGTGGTTATTTTAGTTTATTGGTATCATGGTGACATGGTTTGTAGTATCAAGATCTTTGCAAGTGATACCATGAAAAAGAAATAGATAGCAGCCAATATATATGATTTACAACTATTGTTACCTTGAGGAGCATGACGGCATTCTTAAAGGTTTTATTGATGTAATGTGCATGTCAAGATGCTTGTTCCACTTTTATGAGCTTCACTTCATCTTGTCAAATGATACATACTGTGAAGTCCAATATAAACTAAGTAATCCCTGTAATGGAAAAAAGGGAGAAAAATCTGATTCCGCATCATACGCCAGTTAAAGCACAATTCATGTCAGTAAAAAAAGGTAAAAAAAATAAATAAATTAATAAAAAAAAAACTCACTTGGCTTGACAGTTGGCAGCAGTCATCACAAAGAAAATGAATCCATCACAGTTTTTTGTTTTATTTGACACGTCTCTCCACAAGCACCATGCAGGGCCAGCTGTGTGGCACAGCTTCCCGACCTCCAATTATTCTTCCTGCATAAACTGTAAAAAGAATGTAAACATAAGTATTGAAAATCATGCTTTTTCCCCCTCAGGAGTTCACTTTCTCCCGTACAGCACTATGCATTTGAGAATGCATTTCTGGACCCTCGGTATAAAGTAGTTCATGAAACATCAGGGCATCTTCAAAGTACAGTTCATGCCCTTTTATTATATGACTTTTGCATATTTATCTCCATAAAGCAGTTTGAAATTTACTTTCATCTTGGTTCAACATTTGTTTACTAACCAAATGTTAAATGTTGTTTACTAAACAAATGTTTAGTAAACAAATGTTGGACATTTTATTTGCAGAATTTCTAAACCTGAAGTAGTCAGGATCTCGAGTTATTTCAGATCATTTCTGGCCTTGCATTTCGATCATTTGTTTAAGTGAGTTTTATTTTTTTTTTCCTCCTTCTGCCTATTTAGATTATTCTTTTTAAAGCTGTTTATTTACTTATGATAGGATCTCACTTTGAGTTGTTATGCTCTGTATTTAGTTCATTTTTACCCCTGTTATTCACTTACTTATTTATTTCAGTCTGCTGATTTATGTTTACTTCCTGCTCCTTTCCCGACTTTCTCTCTCCTTCTTCAGTCTACCTGTCTGGCCTCAACCCATTACCAATCAGCCACTGGTTCTCTGTCCAGTAAACAAACCCCCTATTTAAGCTCCAAATTGTTCATCCGCTAACCGCTGGATTCCCTCTTGTTTTCACTTGCAGTCATTTCTTGTCTCCAACAATGTATTTTTGCTCTCCCTTGTTGTAAATATATATTTTTTTAATATCTTTTTCTCAAATACTCTCCAAATTCATCTGTTGGCTCTTTGCGATTGGGTTCATAACAAATCATAACAAAAGTTTGATTTAAATAATTTTAGAGTCAGGTAAACACAAGAACTTTGACATTTCCCAGTGTAATTGACAAAATTAAATGACAAGAATTATCTTACCTGGACCAAACAACGTGAGCACAACCAATAGTACCGCCGCTGTGCTGAAGCTAAACATGATGCGGCCGCAGTCCAGCTGAGCAGTAGAGTCAGATCTCTCTGACAAGTTCAAGCGTACAGTGTTTCCTGCTTTAGAGAGAGAAAAGTTCTTGCATTGCTCATGTAGGCAACACATTGTTTGCATAATAATGTGGCTTCTAGTGACCTTCTTATGTAGGAAAGTAAGACAACAACCTTAAAGAATGACCTGATTGTGAATGTACACTTTTAGTCACCATGTTAATCATTATTAGTATACTGCTATGTAAGTATTTTTTTAGGAGTTAGGACATTTAGAGCTGAAAATATAGACCACTACGAAAGCATATTCATTCAAATGTCTTCTGAATGCGACTGGTTTTATTATTGTTGTTATTATTTACTGACCTGCTAAAAAGAGAAATGCATGTATTGGGGGAAAAGTTGTTTTATTTATGCAGATCAGATTGTTTTTCTTCCTTTGAATTTTGTGTGAGTGTGCCTGATTGCTAGGCTGTGAAATCAGAGAGAAAAGAAATCAGCCATTTCAAGATCCAGCACTACTGAAGAAAGAGAAAAAGAACATTTACTCTCATACTGCTTCTGAGCGGTCTTACGTGACGAAAACTAATCAGATAACAGAGTTGAGATGAGAGAGTGAGAGAGCAAGAAGTCATCTGGGAGATTTAGATAGATTGAATTCTAAGAAATAGTTACATGGTGACAACCAACTTGTTTTGAGTTTTTAAAGCATGGGCACCATCTCACTGCTGAAAGGCTTGATTTTTCTAAGCACAAAACAAATTTGCATATTTTTGAAGATAAACATTTTACACACAATGTTTTATTCTGGTGTCTTGCCTATTTCAGAATTTAAAAACAGAGAAGCGTCAAATAACCAGTGCACAATTTTGTACATGTATCCTAAATACTTTGGCCAAGGCTGTCCTTTCCATAAATTTGCAATGCATGAAAAACCACTTTTTAAAAACGTCAGTGCAAGTTAACTTGTAATTGACTCAAATAGCGTATGCCTCAGGATGAATCAGACCGACTCAGTGAGCTGTATTATAGCTGGTCATAATTTATTCACCAGTGCTTCTGTGGTATTACTCACAAGATTCAACAAGCTCTGTTGACATTTTGTGATCAAAGCTATGGGTTTCTAAGGGGAGACTCTGTGTCTGTCATTCACCCTCAAAGGTAACATTATTCTGATGTTATCATGTCATAAGACAGAGAATAAAAATATAATTTATTTCAAAGTGTGGTTTGCGGAACTTGAGGTGAAATCTAACCCATGGAACTACAGGAATGATGAAATGATTAGAATTGAGTTGCAAAGAAAAGGAGTTCAGACCGAACAGAGCAGATTCATAAATTGCAAGAACAGAGAAAGTGTTGTTCTCGCAAAACCTCAATCACTTTATAAGAAAAAGTATGATATAATTAGTTGAGCCTACTGATACCTTAAAATTAAAAAGTAATTTGTAATTCCAAAGGAAGTTAAACGTTGTCGCTTGTAATCCAAGGCTCTTCAAGGAGTTGTAGTATATGCTGATGACTGTGAGCAGGAAGGCTATCCTGCAGCAATCTGTGTTACAATGATGTTGAAGAAGCCTATAGCTGAAGACACCGTTGTTTTACAAAAGACTGATAAAGTGAACCCTCAGGGTTAGCCAGAATGTTTTGGGTTTTTTTGTCTTTTTATGATGAACCTTCCGTTGCACAATCATCTCCAGAGATTTTACAGGTGATTTCTTCACACCATGCCACAGGACAAGATCATCACCAGCTCTCAGTGCTCAGCTGCCTGACCATCTCTCATAAACCCAACGATTAGGGAGTCATTTGAGTATTTCTGCAGATGACAGGAGTCTGACTTGTACTGGATGTACAGAGTCAAAAGAAATGGTGAGAGTACAGTCCCTGGTGCTGCTCCTGTCCTAGTTTGACACAGTTTTACAAAGTTAAGCCTCAAACCGTTTGTCAGGTAGTGATTGATCCAGTTGGATGTCAAGGTCTCCACCTAGGTGTCTTAGAGATTTGGACAAAGAAGATCAGGCTGACCTGTATTAAATGCACTGGAGAAATCAAATAACATGATCCTCACAGTGCTGCTTCCTTTGTCCAGATGACAGTAGGTTTGTTGAAACGGGTATATGATGGCATCTTCAGCTCAGGTAGGATGTCTTCCACAACATTGGAACCTTTTTCTGGGTCAACCCAAGGATGAAGAGGTGCTGCAAAACCCCACAGATCTCCTCTGCACAGACATTCATGACTCTGGGGCACTCACACCATCCAGACATGCAGCCTTGGCCTGCAGGTTATTCTCTCCACGGAGCAAAGCCAGCACCACCATCTCCTGATTTGAAGACAAACATGTAGAAGCAGAAGGATCCCTGGCTCATGGAAAATCCTTTCACTTCGAGGGGTCTCGATTTCCTTTTCTTGAGAGGAAATGTCCTGCAACTTTTCCATGCGTCTCTGCTTCAACACACCCAAATCAAGCAACAAGTAGGTCATAAGGAGGAATCTGAATCTTTTCTTTCCACAAAGTTGCTTGTGGAAGTTTATCACATCAAAGTCTCTGACAATATCATTGGAAAAAATCCAAGGAGTATGGATACCTTAGCACTGGCTGGACAATGAATATATGAGATCTAAGTAACCAAAAGATCCGAAGTATTGAGGCCACTGTTGGCTTTAACTTCCTTTTCATCTTTTTGGCAGTATGATCAAACATGAAGGAATGCATCTTATTAACCACAGTGTATGGATATGTCTTTTACATCACTTCCTATGTCTAGACACAAGTATTTTCCTTTTATATCTTTCTCATAAACCTTCACGTAATTGTTTTAGTGAAGAAGAAGAAAAAAAAGCTTTTAATGTGTTTAAAAAAGAAGAAAGGAGGGGGTAAAGGAGTTGTGTAAGCAGGTTTTAGGATCTGAGCGCCTGGAGTCCAGGGCTGTAATGGGAATCACAGAAGGACTTCCAAAGAGAAGCTTGTTTGGTAGAACAGGGGTCTTTACCACTAGCCTATCCCTTTTATGAGGATCCCGGGGCTGACAAGAGTGGCTGGTTTATCCATTGGACATACCAACAAGGTGAAAGGAAATGTGATAGTGGCTATTAATCAAAGCAAAATTACATATTTATTAAGAAGAAAGAAAGAAAGAATGACAACAATAAAACCAATGGACAGAGAAATAGAACTTTCTGGAACAGTTGCAATAGATCAAACCGTGTCTTTAACCGAAAACGCACATGTGGATGCTCAGAAGAGACCTGTGCTGACGTGAAACTGACTGGATTATTTTGCAATCATCCTGATATCATCTGAACTTTATCTCTTCTCAAAAATGACCCCGGCTCCAAAAGTTAACTATAAAAAAATATTGCGCGTATCCATATCTCTGGAGTTATCCCCACTGAATCTTTTAAAACCCTGAAGGCAAAATAAACACTTATCTTGTATTAACAAAATGATTAGGGTTAACTTACAACCACCTGCAAAAGATAGCAAACCTGCTGTTCTGAGAAACATAAAATACAAAAAGTTAAATCACGCTTAATTGCGTAATAACCTCCCCCTGACCCTACTAATGAGCATCTTATTAAATGAGATACACTTGGAGATTTTACACAGTGAGTAAATGCTCATGTGACTTGGTTCTTTAATTAATAAAATGTCAGTACTTTACTACACAAACTTTTCATAGTTTTCTTCCAAATATAGTCCAAGAAATTCGAAAAACGCTCGGCTTCATAAACTACCTCTCTGTGATAATTCTACACAGATCTATAATGTTTCTATAATTTACAACGTTTCATAGGATGAGCTACTTTGCTGCCCTCATTTCAGCCTCGATTTTGACACTCATCTGATTTCAGTTGCAAAGGAAACAGCTCAAGCAGCTTGAGCACAAATGCATGTGGTTAAACAGAACGTAGTGCAGCAACTTATCAGTAAAAGATTAAAAGATATAAGCAACAGTTTGTCAAGATTTCAAAGTCTAGGAATCCTTAATGTGGATTGTTGCATATTTGCTTTTAAACTAAATAAGGGGAATCGTATGACAAAATCTGGTGCCTGGTAACATTGCAAACAAAGCATAAGTGGAAATTTTTGTGAAGAGGCTGAAACAAACATACCGCAATATCTACATTAATAAATGCCATAAAAT
Organism: Poeciliopsis paucimaculata; assembly: GCA_903067055.1. NCBI lineage: Eukaryota > Metazoa > Chordata > Actinopteri > Cyprinodontiformes > Poeciliidae > Poeciliopsis > Poeciliopsis paucimaculata. The sequence goes on from CAEGAD010064559.1 coordinate 10,473, forward strand.
GATCATGTCTATTGCAAAAAGAGCTTGATGTGTAATGAGCCCTTGGTGGAATAAGGCTCTGAGCTGAAGAAATTCACACGTTCACACTTCAATTTGTGCATAGGCTGGAAGACCAAAAGAATCTTTAGTTTTTACAGGATGCTTTCCGAACGCAAAATATACCTTCTAGGCTGTCAAAGAGAAGTGCTGACAACATATTTAGTAACAAGTGATGCTTGTTTCTCAAGCTTGTTTGACAAGTTACTGCCCAATGTAAGAAAAATCAACTAAGATGGATCAAATCTAAGTGGTCAGAGAAAAAATATATATTTTTAAACATGAGTCTGTCTAAAAATACTAAGATGAGAGTACATTATGCAGTGCCATCTTAATAATTTCCCATGGATGTCCCACATACATTTGAAGCACTGTACAGACACAAGTCTCACATAGAGCCTTTTATGATGTTTATAAAGTAATATAAGTCTAAATCCTTCATAACGGTGTTGGAACTGAGGAGATCTGAGGTGGATGAAAGCTGTCAAACTGTTTGATTAACTGAGATATCAATTCCCTGAACTAGCTAACCATGAGCTTCATAGCTTAGAGGCTATGACAAGGTTCATTTGACTTGGTTACGGCATTCTTGCCAGCTTAGAGCAACAGAAGATGGGCTGCTGGGAAAACAGTAAAAGTGGGAGCCAGCGCTGGGTCTGGTGGTAAATGTTGCCACTTTGATTGGCTTCTAAAAGCAGTGGTAATCTTGCATGCTGTTCTTTGGAATTGAACTGAATCCTCCAAGTTCTCTCCACTCCCGAATTTTGGGAGTGGAGAGAATAGAATGGCCTGACTGCAGTGCTGACCCAAACTACTTATGTAACTCCTACTGTTTGTGCCAGTGTGACCAACACAAACACTCTGGCAACAAATATTGGTTAAGAATTGGATATCACCTATCAGCAGTGAGTGACCAAACCAGTGATCACCAGGAAGAGGTGCCAGGCTTTTATGGTTGTGTAATTCATTCCTCATTACTGAGGCCGGATTTTGTAAACTATTTTAATTGTTTGGCTGAAAGTCGTATGACTCGTCATCAATCATAAATTCCAATAAGCTGAATCAAACAAGTCAGTAATTCCAATTAGCAATGATTCTTTTTAAAAGGGTTTATGTTTATGGCTTTCATTTATATCATCTGTATGATATTTGATTTCCTTTTTTTCATTTAAAATAAAAAAAAAAAAAAAATTTGAAATCAAAAAGGAGGACAAAATTCAAAGCTCCAGCTAATGCAGCTATTGTATACATTTGATTTACTGAAACCAACATTTAAGAATAAAAGAAATTGTAAATATTCACACATCAGGAATGCATGCATAATATAATTATGTCTTGTTTGTACTTTTGTACCCTTTCCAGGGGCAGATTTGTGAATTTAACATATTTATGTAACCATGATTAAAACATTAGAAATAAAAAAAGTTTCTAAGAACGTTCACATCACTACCATAGAATGCGTGCCTGACCTGTGGTATGAGATTTTTGATTAAATCCCTTTCTGAATTTGATCCATTCTGTTCACTTTTCTTTGACAGCTATCAGTAAAGATGTGATGTGCAGCTATTCGTTTATGTACTACTTAGTGGTGCTTTTCTCTATTAGTAAGATATCACAGTTTTCTCAAATACTCCAATAGTGCTTATTGCTGTAAGTTCTCTTTTTCGGTTTCTCTCACATATGAGAGTTATGTTAAATATGACATAGCTAACCATTATGAATGTGGAAGTCTTTCAGTCATTACATGGACCTTAACAAGGGCATTAAAGAAAGGAAAGGGGAAAAAAATGAAAGCATTTGACTGAGTTTTGAATGGCATAAGTTATGTCAGCGCTGTGGATAGTTTTTGTTCTGCCTGAATCTTTTCAATTAAAAAAACACATGCTGTGCCTCCACTGTGGAGATGGAATTTATATTTAAATGTATTACATTTAAAGCAGTATAATAAGAAGACAGGAATTCCACCAAGACAGGCCACATTTTTGTCGGAAAGTGATCCCTCCACAAAGATTCTGTGTCTCAGGCTCCTCTGCGCGGTCCCTTAAAGTCAGCCTATTAAAAGTGAGGAAATGCAACAAATCAAGTAGTGATTGGTGAATGACCTTACGTTCCATAACAATTACTTGTTTCTTTGCAGTGAACTGTCTAACTCTCTCTGCTTAAGAAGAAGAGCGTCTTGAATTACCAGACTTTTTGTGCAGCAGAAATTTATGAAAAAACAAAAGTAACAATTTAATTTCCTGTTACTTTAGATTCCTAACTCGCTTGCATGGTCTTCTTTTAGTTTGATCCAAATTAAAATCCCTCAGGAGTGATGTGGGGCAAGCAGCTTGAAACTTGCTCTGATGACTGACACTGGTTTTGGTCCCAAAAAACACCAAAGAATGGTTTAGGTAAATAAAAACGTGTGTTGGGCCTTCTGACTGATTGAAAGAGGCCCTCGCAGGCTCAGAACAGAAAGAAAAAAAACTTGATCCATATGGGAGGAATTTGTTGGGGGAAAATTAAAATCAAACAATGTTCTGTGGAGTTTTGCAAAATAATCTGCGACCACCAGTGACATAGGCTCATCTGAAGTCGATGGCAGTAGTGAGAACACCATGTGGAAAAATGAAGGAACTGTGAAAAGCAACTGTTCTCTTGCAGATTATTTCTGTTTTTTTAAAGCCAAATGACTGATGTCATTACAGAACATTGTTTAAGGACACAAATGTTGATTCAGAAACACAATTTACCCTATTCTTCCTCAACTCTTGGTATGCATAGGACAAACACCAGAGAAAGTTTCAAATGAGAAAGTTAACATAAGTAAGAGTATAACTTATGCAAGTGAATTAAGAGCACGGCAGACTTTTCAGAAAAGTGTATTACCAGCAGTTGCTTAAGATTTACGAGATAAGTTGTTGTCATCGTGTCCTGGATTTCTTTAGAAAGTCATGTCCTGCCCCAAAAAGCTACAGGAAGTCGCTGTAAGTACAATGTGCATAAAACAGGTACCCTTAACATTCTTCTTTGAGTGAACCTTTAAAGTAAAGTATAAGTTAAACTCTTTTAGAGATTTCAACTCAACCTATTTTGGAATTCTAATTTACATGGGTATAAGTTGCAACTGGAAGTATCTCATGTATTTTCTTTGTTTTTATCAGCTTCTTGACAGGTCTATGGATCTATTAATGTTGTAAGACATGTAAAGCTTCATATACCTTTCTCTACCTATTGAGCAATATTGGCTCATAGAGATCTTTTCTGCTGACATATGACACAGTGAACATTAAGACTGACAGGGTCAAAGGAGGCCAGATGAACCTCACATGTGCATTTCTGAATGCATGGAAACCTTCACAGAACTTCAGCGCTCAATGTCTCGTCATCGGTCCGTCTCGGCACAAAGATCTAGTGTTCTGCCCATAGGGAGCGCCTCTGAAATACGAGTGGACTGGTCAAACGGCGTGGAAAGAAAAACAGGCCTTATGGAAAAGGTGCCGTGTAGGTTTTCACTGAAGTGCAAATGATGTTTGTGAGAAAGTAACATATTACAAATACACTAGGCCTTTTTGTGGTGGGGAAAATTAGGAGTCAGATATATGGTGAATGGGCTGTACTTGTGTAGCCCTTTATAAAGTTCAGAGGCCGATGAAAAGCATTAGTGTTGCTTTTTTATGCAGTTGTAGCGGATTGAACTGGTTTAACCTTTTTCAGTTTAAATGTAAAAAAAAAGGCAAAAAAAAAAAACATGGTAACTCTTACAGAGAGACATGATGTAAAGTTGGGTTGACATTGGATTTAGGTAAAAGTTATGTCTTGGCTGAGGCGATGTGGTTTTGACTGTCTGCCAAAAAGACTGCTTGAGTGTGACTTTGAAATACTGTGTTTATGAATAATTTTTTTTTTTATTAAAGAGGTACCTTACCCATCCAATGTGTATTGTCATTGTCTAATTCATATATATGGACAATTTGGTTCCGGCCAGACATTTACACTTATTCAGAGATCATCTCTGTTTTGATATTCAATGAAAGCTTCTTATAAAAGACATTTATGACACATAAAAAAGATCTTTTCTCATCTGTTTGTGCAAAATCGGAATACCTGCACCATGAATGGATTGTATTGTCGCCAAGTTTCTCATTGCCCCATTCCCTTTATGCAGAAAGCCGTTACTAGATCGGTCCCAGCAGATGGGAAATGACATTAGTATTCTGAGTATTTGGCAGTGAGCAGGGGAAAGAAGAAGCAGATATTTGAAGGTATTTTAATCGTGAGAGTAGATCAACAGAATGTGGATGAAGAGGGTGAGAACAATACACAGGGTATCTTTAGACTGGTCTGGCCCACTTATCGGGGAGAGTTAGATAGCCTCTTTTTGCCATTAAAGAAGAATTTTAAATGTAGAAAACAGATGAGTCCTTCTTATCTAATGATTCCCGACAGGTCAGATCAGTGTATATATGTTCTCAGTCTTTATGGGTCTGTGTGGGGACATGATTTGTGTGTGATTTTATGCTTTTTTATGATAAACATTTTCTTCCTGTTCTCTCTCTGGTGATTTTTCTTCAGCTAGAAATAAATAAGCTCTCACAATACTCCTTTAAGTCTGTGATTATTACTGGATATTTCATGGCTTAAACACAGAAGTGAGAGGTAAAAGTACCAGAATAGTTCTTATTTAATTTTTAATTATCAACAAATGGGCTTTTACTGTCAGTTCAACATTGCAATGTCTGGCTTTATAGTTAATACAAAGCAATGCCACACCATTGGTTTGCAGCTCGAAAGCAATTGCAATGCAAAGTGGGACCATTTAGAAAGACAAAACTGGAAACGTTTGAAAAAACAAAGCAGAGAAAGCATCATTGTTCCGGGAAAGCAAGCTTCTTCATTTTTGTTGAGAAACTGAACAAGTAGATAAGAATAGAGGCAACTATCACTTGCATACAAAAGTGAATGTGGAAATAATAAATCTGTTACTGAAACATAGATTTATAGGAAGACATATATATGTAATATTATTAAGAATGAACCCCAGCAAAAATGTAAAAAAAAATGTATCTAGTATCTAATACACATTAACATTAATTTGCTTACCTCAGTAATTCATGTCTAAGAAAGTTTTGTTTTGGCAGCAGTTGTATGGTTTTCCTTTGAGGCTTTCTTTTTCAGCTGTCGTGTGATGTGGCCAAACACATGGTGAAATGATGCACAATCTTTTTGAAGATAAATGCAACTGCAACTGTGTATGGGCCAATCACTATTTTATCATTCTGAAGTCAAATACTAGTTTTCCATCTAAGGAAGAGATTAACAAACAGCTGCACAGCTTTTGCATAAACCAGACTTTACTGTACAACCACAAACTTCAGTGTATATTTTTGTGATTTTATGTGACTGACCTTCACAAGGTAGAACATAACTGTCAAGTGAAAGGTAAACCATATACATTTTCCAAATGTTTTCATTGAAAAAAAACGATAAAAGTCTGTGCACCTGTTTTCAGCCAGCAAGAGTCAATAGTTTGTAGAGTTGCTTCACACTGCAATTAAAGCTCCAAGTATCTGGGGGCTGTTTCCACCAGGTTTGCACATCTCAGCTTATTCTTCTTTGATTTAATCAATACGGTGGCTTGTATCAGAGCACCCTTTCTTTGAGCTCTTGGTATTATGTTATCCTGCAGTAAATGGCTGTTACCATGTCACAGATTTTATCCTTTCTAGAGTAAGTGTGGGCTGAAATGGCAAAACCCCCTTTAATTTCTTGAAATAACTCAAACTCAGCTAGATAAGGTGGGGACTTTCCGTGAACAGCACCAGGTATTACCAAAGTGTTTTCAACATGAATTTTGACCAGACCATTGTATGTATTGGCATGTGATTCACTTCATCTGGCAAAACACAAATGGCCACCACTATGTTTTAGCACAGGAATGTTGTATCCTGGGCAATTCACAGTGTTATAATATAATAATTGCTAATAGGCTATGAAAATCTGTTCTTTTCATATATATGGTGAGTGAAAAATAATGAGCAAGTCTTTGCATGGCATGATGGTTTCAAAATGCAGCTTGAAACTGTCAAAAAAAATAATTTTCTTCTTTGACACGTAGCAAAATCATCAAAGCCTTGGCATGGAAATAATCTGTCGTCTGATCAAAGATCCTCAAACAACAGAAACTTTCTTGCACATACGATGTAGCTCTCAAGAAGCTCGGATGACTATCAAAAGCACCTTGCAACTTGTTAAACAGTGGGCGTTTGACCCTTTCTTTGTGCTCTTACTCTCTGTGAGGGTGTATTTTCTGTTAAACAGAGTCCAGATCTCTTCCCATCAAGTCAACTTTTAAACTTGAGTGTTAAATAGAGCCAACAAAAGAACTACTAAGGGTTTGTTCAACAAGTGACCTCATTTCCCAGCCTGTTTCTGGAAATATGTTTTTTGTTTTTTTTAAAAGAAACTTTGATTTAATTTTGCTGTTGTTAAAGTCTTTGCTATTTTTTGGAGGTTTTTTTTTTTTTAAAGGATCCAAAAAAGTCATATTTTGTTGATCATGACTGATTTGTAAAACCACATCGAGAGTGAGTTATTCACATATAAAGTGACATTCTTTCAAAATTACAGTTGAATCCAGATATTTGAACTAAATTACCCAAAATGACACTTCTTGAAGCAAAATCTAAAGAAAACAGGAAGAAATGGGGACTTGCAGCGTATTCATATTTCTAGCATACTAGTCAATGCATGTTTACTTCTGTTGGCTTCTTGTTTGAAATAAACATGATAAAAGCATCTGCAGAGAAGTTTCTCATTCGATTCTCCCTTTAAATAGGTTTCTGTCTTACCAGAGATGCATGCCTTCACAGTTGTACCACCATCTCCACACTATGATGTGGAGATTAACACTACAGGAAGCAGGTACTGATCTGTGCCTATTGCAAACACAACACACCGTGAAAGAAAGATGTCAGCTTGAAAAGTGGCAAGCATTTTTTACAAAAGAAAAAAAGAAAAAAACATACACAATGGCACGTTTCAGACTAACCACCAATGTAGTAAAAAGCCAGAACAGAAGACTGTGCTGAATCAGTTCACACATTTTAAGTTTCATAGAAACTGTTAAATATTTAACAACAAATTGGGGAATATTCTCGGGTTTTGTGAAAGTATTAACAACCCCAGATCTTTTTGTACATTTTAGCACATTACCATCGCGAACCATAATGCATTGCATTGTGATTTTACATGATAAATCAGTACAACATAGTGCATAACTGTGATTTACAAAGCAAATATGAAATGTGGTTTTTATTTGTATTCAGCTGAATCGATATTTAGAACCACCTTTCAGCAAACTTACAGCAGCAAGTCTTTGGCGCCGTTTGTCCATTTTCCTCTTTATGCAGCCACATAAGTGCAGTGAGACTGAATGAAGAGTGTTTCCTAGCAAAAGATCTTTTTTTTTTATGTATCTGGATTGTGATCTGGACTTTGACTGGGCCATGGGGACCTCTGACCAATTCTCAAATCTTTTGCTGATTGTAAAATATTATTTTTCACATTTTGTCCATTCGAATTAGCATTAACTCTGTCCAGTTATCCCACCCAAAGAAAAGAGTCACAACAGCTTGATGAAGTAATTGTTTGAACTGTATTTTATGCTGGCATGAAAGACTTAATTCTCATGAAAGACACAATTTTCAGACTTTTATTTGTGAAACATTTTGATAAACTTGAAATAAATTCCTTCCACTTTGCAATTTTGCGCTACCCTTTGTCGGTCTTTGAAATAAATCCCGATAAAAACATTCACATGTATCATTTTCATTGTCATGTGAGAAAATGAAAAGCGTTCAACTGGCATGAATACTTTTGCGAGGCACAGCTGCAAACCAACCAAACAACCTCCAAGCAAGATAACAAGGCTGATTGCATGTTTGTTTCGGAAGATAAAATGCAAGTAAAGTGTTTCGCCATCGCATGCTCACTTTCACACAGCATCACACTTTGCTGTGTGTCAGTAGAAAATGGTGCTTTGGGGTTTAGCACAATGTCAAGGGTCAAGCCAATAGCCACGTAAGATCGAACACTATAGCTTCAACAAGCAGGCAATGAACAAACACTTTTTTCCTTTTGGCTAACTTGTGGTACACTTGTTTACATTAAAGTCATCACTATTTAACAGGCTCACACAGGATGTTTTTTTGTATCTTACATGTCTTCTGCTGATGATCCTACATCACTGCTCAGTTTTGTTTAGGAAGAAGCTCCACTTTTAAACTGCGTTTAAAGAGCTATTTTTGTCTTCAAGTTCCCAGGCTTTAGAGATAAAAAACCATCTCTTGTAATTGTTTTGGCATCGTGATGCAATCACAGCCTTATCACCGCTTACCCATTTACCACAGAGCATAAAAAGGATTAAATCAAATATGTCTGCTTTTGAAAGGTTCTTCACCACTTCCAGATTTTGCAAATCAAATATTTCCATCTCTCAGTGATTTGGGAGACCAAGTTCAAGGATGCCAAAGCTACAAGTGGATAAGTCAAAATGTTTGGTTATTGGGTGGATCATCCCACAAAATGCATTACACTCTACTGTCCACCTGCATCAGATTGCTGAAACTCTGGTCCTTGAAGTGCTTCATGCAAACCAAGAAATGTACCAATTTCTTGGTACATTTCCAAGAAAAATAACATTTAACCAGGCACTTCAAAGAGGTTCTCTGCCAGCATCAAGAAGGATTTCTTGAAGTACTTCATCTAATTGAGATGTGAGGACTCTGTCTATGGAAATGAAAGACACAGCATAGCAAATATCGCTAAAATGACAACAATGAGTTTTATTTTAGACATGGATTTGTCATGTGTCGATATGATGTCCTGGCCATTGTTTTGATTGTTTTGACTGCAGTAACATTGTGCCTCATCTTAGGGCTGTGTGCTCGCTTTTAGCTCCTTGACGACATAACCGTCTTTACCACAACTGAATGATTTAAATGTGAAAAGGGAGGATTTAAATCCACTTTGAGACCATTCTAAAACCATAAAAACAGTGATGTGACTTTAAGGATGGATTCATGGAGTATGTTGTCATGTAGAGCAGAAGCAACTCAATCAGTTTTCTGCTTAAATCAGCTGGGTGGCATTTAGGGAGAATACAGGTGGTTTAATTTGCTTTCCAACAGACCGTCTTAGGTGTGTTGAACAAGGGAAACACTTAAAAGCTTCAGGATACTTGCCCCCGAGGCCCAATATTGAACACTCCTGTCAAAACATGACCTCAAACTGCAAGAGTCTAACTCTGAGGGATATTGCAAAGATACAAAAATAGTGATTCATCCAGAGGTAATTTTGCAACATTCAGTTTATATACTGTTGTAGCAACTGCAAGAATCATATCCAGAAGACTTTAGGAGTCTGGAGCAGATGGATGATGAATATGAATTCATCATGAAAACAATGTTTTCCAATTCCAGGGTATCACCAATTGCAAAAACATTGCGTAAGTTCCCCTGATGATGTTGTGAAAATAGATATCATGCTGAATATTTTCTCTTTTGGGTCCTAAAGCTCACTATTTCAGACAGATGGGTACCCCAATATAAATTAATCCCTTTGCAATGTGAGTCACGTGGACTCTTAAGAAGCAAAAGAAACATAGTGGGGGACAAAGTTGACTGAACGTTGTGTTGTGGGTGGTAGCTGTGGGATAAAACACATTTCATCTTTCACTTTCGGTCTCTATCAATTTGCCTTTTATAGAGTTTGCATTGGGGACAGCGTACGCTCATTAAGTCTGACCGACAATCTGGGATTAATGTTGTTTTAGTAAAACTTCATATGTCCACAAGCCACTGAACTAACCTCTCAGGAGGAAGCTGCGGAACCTGTTAGATCTATTGCAGCTACAATGTAAATAATACTCAGAATTTATGTGAAACAATACCTAAGATCTCCGAAGCAACAAGAAAACAGTGCACAGCCTCAGACATATTTATTACTACTCTGGACCAGTTTAAATCTGTCCGTGATAGAATCATTGTGTTTATTTTGTACAGAAGCCACCGTCTCTGTTATCAAGTCTAAGATCTATTTGTCTAATGGTAATAGCCTTTCACGAAAGGTTTCCTCTCCTTTGGAGGTCCAGATAATGCATAACAACCCCATAAGTTTACTATTATGGGGACACTTGGAAATCATTGATGCTTTAAGTAATCTTTAGAGAAACAACTACTCCTGAATCCTGCAACAGAAGGCACAGCAAAAGCTGCCTATGGCAACGAAATGAAGCATACCTAACACATCTCTGAGGGCCCATTTCAAACAGAAATTTCAACAATATTTTTTTCGTTTTCTCTCCCTCAAGAGTCCTGTCTCATGTTCTTTCCTTCTGTTTCAAATGTGTTTTTGACATGCCGTATAGCCATGAGCGAAAAAGATTTCCATCGGCTTTCTGCATTTAAGAGCAGTAAGACCTCTGGTAAATCTGGAAAACAGCCAGATGACTCACAGACCACATGATGTTAGGATTGTAAATCTTAAACTAAATTCCCTGACTTTTGTTTTCCTCAGACTGGTCATGAATAATACGTTGATGTGAAAGTGACCGGGAGTGTAGCCATCTATAAAATGATCAGAAGGGTCAAGAGACTACATGGCTGTAAGGAGAACAGTGTCTGCTAGAGGCAGTGAGGTAGCTTTTATAGATGTCATGCATGTGTTTTGTTTTTTTTAACCGTCTCACAGACTGGAGTGTGCTTTGTCTACCTTTCTGTCTCAGCAGATCTGAGGGAGGATCTATGCGCACTTTCATGTATTCGTGAAAGCCTGAAAGCTATAGAAGTTTTCCTTTTGCTTTCTTCCCTTTATGACTTTATGCATGTCGTTGTTTTTCCTCTTTTTCTGTTCGGTTCAAAAAGCAAATTCACTTTAACTCTTAAGTGAACAAAATATCATAAAATGTTACCAACTAGTCAAAAGCACGCACATAAACATCAAAAGAAATGTTAAGTACTTAAAACAAACACGTGTGTCAAATCCTAGGCCTGCGGGCCAAACTTGGTGCTCCATAACTAATTCTACGGTCCTCCAGACTCTGTCTGTCAGAGTCATTGAGGAGCGTGTTTTGCCAAGTATAGTCAGAAGCTTACATACATTGTGGTTTAGATTGATTGATTATGTAATGTTAGAACTGTGGTAAAACATGTCATCTGTGTCTGGGCTGTATTCTACAAATGTGTGCCAAAATTTTAATACAGTCAAACAAGAACTTTCATATGCAGTTCCTGCAGATATATAATTAAACGTTTCTCAACAGAGACGCATCAAATTAATGTATTTTATATTTTGTATTTTGTATTTTAAAAACAATCACAAAATAATTGCAAAGATGAGTATTTTTACGAGTCTTTATTTCACAGAGAGAGACATAAAGAAGAGAGAAAATTAGACTGAAAGAAAAGATGTAATGACTAGCAATGATTATTACCTCTGGAACAAAAAAAAAGGTCTTGCTGCCTTTCCTACTTTAACTGGCCATATTACATAATTTACTGCTTTCTATGAAAATAATAAATCTCTGGTAATGACTATAGATATAAAAAAAAAGTGTCGTTTTTTGCTTCCTTTAAGATGTGAGAGACACAAAAAGTAAGTGACTCATTTACTTTTAGCAAGACACTCGATAACTCTTTCTGGATTATTTCAGTCCATAGATCTATCAAATCCCCCCCTAAATTGTTGGGACTCCTCCAGAACGCTTATTACAACCAACTCTGTCAGATTTAGTATAATAAATGTCTCATGTGCCCATTTTAAAACAAAGTATCCAACTTGTTCAGGCTTCTGGAAGACAAAACACACACACACACACACACGCCTACACACACTCCTGTTGAAACTACATCCCTGTTGTTTTTTTCTCAAAGTCAGCATAAATGTCAACAAATCCCAACACAGACTATGCAACACACTTTAAAACCATCATCATAGAGCAAGCTAGGAGAATTCCATGTATACATTTCAGATGATGAACTTCTTACGTTTCAGACATTACCTCCCTGACCACTCCATCTGCTGAGCTGTGCACCTTGAAGAACAAGATGTATTGTGTCTGGTTATAATCAGAAATGAGGACACTATGGAAGGAATGCAGCAGAGTCTGATCTTTCCTGCAGACATGTATGCCATGGAGGCGAAGGTGAATTGGGGTGTCGAGTTTTGCAGCAAGAGTGTCTCAGTGGCTCATGGGTGCAATTAAACAATGCTGTGCAGTTTCAAACTGAAAGAAGGAAAACATCCCAAAATTTCAGAGTGTACTGAACACAGAGGCTAAGCTGTCAAATGAGATTCAGCTTGCTGACTGGTGTTAGGTGTAAAAAGAAAAGGCTTTCCTTTTAGCTTTAAATGTAGACCTTGGTCAATGTGAGATGTCAGAGCAACATAAAGAGGCCTCTCTCACTTGGGCTTGCATGAAAATTGTATTTTCATGTGCAGAAAACGACCAGTTGAAATGAAGGGCGTCTTCACACATTAAGTCCAGTATCTAAACCGAACATGGTCATTTATTAACTTCTGTTTCTCAGATTCTCTTGAATCTGAATAATATCGATTTACAGAATGACAAAAGATATGTGCTTCATTCTGTTTTATTAAACTTTCCATAATTTGGAACCAGAGCGTAGGTTGCTGACTGATTTTGACTTTCACTTCCTTTTTCCAGCACCGAGGCAACTTTATGTTTGGAAAACGCTAAAGAATGGCTTCGGTTCCCCCCAGCTACTGCCAACTGTTTAACAATCTTTATTGGTGCGAGCAGCCATCTCGTGTCATTGGATATGATTATTGCAGTGCATGCGCAAATGTTTTACAGATGCAGGTGGAGTCAATTCATTCCTGAACGATGATCTTGATTTCCAGGATCGTGATGTGCCCATAAACGCTGCTAAACAAATCAAAGACTTGTTTCAGGGAATACTGTTAAGAGCAAGTGGTGGCCTCTGCAGTGACCAGACTTAAACATCATCAAGTCTTTATGAGTTATTCAGCAGAGAGTGCACTTTCACACCATCCCTCATGAAGCAGGTCATAGTTATATATATATATATATATGTTAAGTACTTAAAACAAACACGTGTGTCAAACCCTAGGCCTGCGGGCCAAACATATATA